>FIZR01019746.1:0-102662 GCA_900060175.1 Ferrisia virgata | reverse complement strand
TCTCTCTCTCTCTCTCTCTCTCTCTCTCTCTCTCTCTCTCTCTCTCTCTTTTTCCACTTTACCAGTCTCATTCTTATTCTGTCAAATTTCCATTTCAGATTAATGCGTTTGTTTTTTTTTTTATTTTCTTTTTATCTACGCGCGCGAACTGGTAGCTATTTAGATATAGGTAAATATAGCTTTAGATAAGGTGGATGCATTACCTACAGATCACGTGATGAAAGAGAATGCATAATATGTACATACTTTATCAACATTGGCATTTGTTGGACAGTATTTTTTTTTTTTTTTCTCAATCGAGGTGACCCCAATAGAAAAGTATTTTTGATATACGATATCCTTCTTCGAGACTATTACACTACGTACCAAATTGTACTGTAATTACTAGGTTATTATCGAAAGCGCCAATGTAAAGTTTATTACGTATATTCGATTAATGGTTTCGATTAATTTTCTACGAGAGCGATTTTGAATTTTCCCGGAAATTGTATAAAATGGTGCGAAAATTTAGTTGGCATCATTTTTATTTTTGTATGTTTTAATTGGTGCGTATTAAACGAGTAGGTATTAAATTGGTGGAAAATTTTGTGTTCTAAGAAAATTGGTTTTATTACGCGAAATTATGAAGAGTTGTGTTCCAAAAAGCTGCTTAAGAGTTTTTTCCCCAGAGGGAATTGTTCCAAAAGTAGAAAGCTATTTATGTTCAATTTTAGTCTGATTTTCTACGGCATATTGTCAATGAATATAGGCTGTTCTGGTCTATCGACCTACTGCGGATGAGGGAGAGATATCGACAAAATCCGTTTTGGGATCCTAGAAAACTATTACAACCATTTTTGGAAATGCCAGATGTTTATTTTTACTTTATTTTTATTTTACTATTCGCTCTCTCCCCCCTGGAAACTCGAAAAAAGTTTCTAGAGTTATTGGAAAAATTTTACACTTTCCAGAATTTTTTCGATTTTCTTTTGAGTGGTGGCCTCCTCTAAAAAAACATCTATGGGAATGGTTTGGTCTGTAAGTGGCATTCAAAGACCAGGAATCTGGTTTTAGTTGCTATCAAGAAGGGCTCACCACTTCCAAAAATTTGAAAAAATTCTGAAAAGTGCGAACTACTTCTAATAAGCATAAAAAATGATTTCATGTTTTCACCATAGAAAAAAGGCCCTACAACTGCCCCTTCAAGTTTTCAAAATCCATTTTAAAGCCGTATTTAGGATCCGAAAAACGTTCACCCCCCCCCCCTGAGGCGAGATAAAAATCGCGAATAAGCTTGAAAACCATCTTTTACTAGTTGAGTAGTTGAGACCCAAAGGCACATCGTGCTACTTACTCTGCTATGAAATTCTTGCAGTTCCGTGCGTAAGGGGGAGGGGGAATGTGGGGGTTAAAACCCCTCCCATGGATGAAAAAAATGTACCAATCATGCATACGGGTCCAAAGTTTCGTGTGTGATTCATCGGAATAAATTAGCATTTACAGTTTTTTTAAATTAAAAACTTGGATGCGGCAGAGCAGGTCCATGAGTAAGAATTGTTCCAAAGAAGGGCTTTTAGTGTTGCGTCACTACTTTAATAGGCCAACTTGTTATTAAAATTCAATATGCTTGTCAAAAAAGAAAAAAATGATATTTTTAACCTTTAAAATTGTATTTTTAAAGATATTTTGGCCATTTATTGAATTTTTTTTTTGACTTTATAGTCCTATTTCCTATAAACGCGAGTGTTCAACCCGCAACTCCCTTCCCCTTTTTTACAGATCTGGGGTATAGGGTGCTTGATTCTGAAATATTACAGTCATAAAACGATAGACAGCACCTTAAAATCAACCATAGTGCAGAGGTGCATGGGAAGGTCGAGGGAAAGAGATCCAGAGAAACATTGTGTACTAATTCTCGTTGGGCAGACCTCATCAGAGCTATCACAAATCGCACCTTTGAAAATTACACGGGGATAGTAAAGTATCGTGAGCGATAGCTTAACATGGCACACCAAGTTGTGAAGATTCCTGAGGGAGGTCAGTACAACTCACTAGTGATGACTCATGTTTTACAGGAAAAACTGTGTATTTAGGAATTTATCAGGACAGTTTTGACGGCCTTGGCCATGCCTTTGGTTCTTTGTAAAATTAAAATTTACACTTCAAATGATTAAAATCCTCAAAAATAATAGAGTAACTACAATTCAAAATCAGAACCAAATCACCAAACTTTGGAAAAGAATAAAATGCTTCAAATGAGAAAATTGTATGGAATGAAATGAGCAATTTTTCAGGGACTAAAATTTTTTTGGCACTTATCGATGTCATTGAGGTTCAGAGTCATATTAAACAAGAAGACAGAAATATGAAATCCTATATGGTTTGAAATGTAATATTAATTGAAAAATGAAAAAGTTACGGAAAAGAGAAAATTAATAGCTTTGGCCCATCACACACTTAGCTACACTATGTTTTATTCTGCTGTGCTAAGTTTTATTCTGTTACGCTACGTTTTACAAAGTCGACGCGTGCAATGGAAAATTTTTGCCAAAACGAGAACATCGCATCGTAAGCTGCTAATATTTATTATGCGTTGTATGTAGTAGTAGCTTACAACACGACATTCTCGTTTTGGCGCGAATTTTTTACTGCGCGCGTCGATTTCGAAAAACATAGCGTAGCAGAATAAAACATTGCGTAACAGAATAAAACGTAGCGTAACAGAATAAAACATGGTGTAGCAGAATGAAACATAACGTAGGTAGGTGTATGACGGGCCTTTAGAGGAAGTGTGGGCTGAAAATTTTGAATTTTTCGAGTGCTCAATAAAGTAATTGATTAGAAAAATGGTTCATTAAAAATTTTTTGCAATTCTTTTAGTATCTAAATACATATTGTTACAAACTTTTGAATGATTGAAAAATATAAATATAATCATCGTGTCAACCTTACAGGTAATCCTACTGTACCCCTCACCAAGTTGCATCCCTGATCATACAGATTGCATCCAGTCGAGTATGTACATTAACTGAAGCCAAGCAGTAGTCATTATAAATTTATTGAAAATTCCCAAATGATAAGACTGGGCTGAGAGCTTAAATCCCCGTTATGTCTTCATGAAAATTTAATAAATAATAATTTGTGCGACTAAAAATAGTGAAAAGTCATTTTTGGAAGTCAAAAATGCCCTTGAATGTACATTTTTGGATCAGTCGCCCTCGGTATTTCACATATTTTCGCCCTTAATTCGCTCGGACTATACTAAGCATATCCACAATAAAACGTTACCTCTTTAAATTTTGAAATGAGAATAGAAGGCTTGAAGCTCCCTCTCTCCCCTATGACTTTCCTTCACCTATGGTTCAAATCCTTTCAATTATTGTTTTTAAAAATAAAAGATAATATTCTGTAATCGATTTTCCTCTCCTCCTACTCATGTTGAATGAGATAATTCACTGTATTTATTTAAAAAATTAAAATCACTGGGGCGAAGGAGGAGGGTCAAAGAAGGCGGAAAAAAGCATTCAAGTGCATTTGTAAGATTTATTTTCATCCGTACTAAGATATCGTTAACTATTCAATTTTCACAAAAACATTTGTGATTGGAAGGGGTAAGTTAATTCAACATTTGAAAAGGTCTAAGCCTCTCACATCCCCCCTTATCTCTGTCGATAGATTTAGGACACGATTCTTGGAACTTCCATAATTTATTCGAAAATGGATTTTTTCTTTGTAAATTTCCCTTCCTTTCAGTTTCATCTTCTTTAAAAGTTTTGCTACGTTTGATTTTTTATTTATAGCTGGTTATTTTTTCTTTTATCTCACCGAGCAACTACCTATTTGATCAATATCAAATCGTATTCTTTGAAATAGCCAAACAGGACTTTTTTGACCTTGAAACCGGTCTTTCCATATTTCTCCTCCCCGACATTTCCAATAGGTGAATGTAGATGAGCTGCAGTACCTGAAATATTTTATAAACAATGTAATAAAGTGAGCTGAATAATGACTTCAGAGATATTAATTATGAATATTTCCCACAATAATGTCATTCGGTACTATTTATGTAGGTTGGTACCTGCCTAGCTATACTCGACGATCACATAAATTCTCATAACATAAAAAAAATTAATGCAACTTTGTGCTTATGAGACTTGAAATATTTATTATTCTATCAAGCGTCTTTTTTAATTTTAGGCAATATCCTGTTCTGATATTTTTTTCATTACGAAAAGCTATACCAATGAACAACAACAATAACCGTAAAATAATGACGAATTATTGTTTTGTATCGATTGACATACACCGAAGAAATTTACCAATAATTTTCCGGTGAAATTAATCACATAATAGTTTATTCGTTTATCGTTTCAAAGAAAGTATGACACATTCACGCGTTCTAAATTACGTACATTACTTAATTGCAATTTAGAAATCAAAATTGTAAACTGTTTGAAAAACAATTACGATTAGCGATAATTTTCTTTCCATATTAAATTGATCTGTAAGTATCGTTAATTTTTTATCAGCGGAGTACTCATTCGAAGGAAAAAACTTGTTGGAAAAAACTTGATTCTAGGACGCTAGAGAAAAAGAAAATACATTAATCAATACTTACTTGGATTTATAACTAATTTCTTATGCTCATTCTAGAAAAAAAAAAAAAGGAAACTAAACCACTTTCATTATTTGTTAAATAAGAGAGAAAACTGTACCAATGTTACTTATATTTGGACGAAATAAAAATAAGTTTTTAGATGTAGGTAGCTAGGTACCTACGAGTGAAGTACAATTCCTTTTATTTATTTAAATTGTAGCTAGATATTCATGGATATATGAGAAACAGAAAATTTCGAATTGTTCAAGTCTTTTATGCGAACGAGTACAACAAATCAACGCACTTTCAATAAAGTTTAACCAAGTTTTTCGTAGTATGAAAAATGTTATTTTTATTCGAATAATTTGTCGGCGTATTCGATACCTATACTTACGAGGGAAAAAACTGGCTATTTTAAAAAGAAAATTCACTTTTTACTCTAAATTATTAACTTCATTTGTAAAAGAAACAGCTACAATTCGTTAGATGTAATTTGATTGCATATTTTAACAAAAAAGTATAAAAACAAGATTGTATATTCGGTTTTTCTTTAATCAACTTTTATTTATACAAGAAATAAAAAAGTAAAAAGGAAAGATTTGTAGTTATTTTTTTTTTTTCGTACATGGTGCATTAGCTCTAGCTGTGGATTCGTAAAACGAATGAAGTAAGTAAAGAAAAATGGTGGGTAATTTAGAACGCCTCTAGATACGACCGTTTCGTTGCACAATTTTTTGATATTTGCACCATCTGTAAATTTTTTTTATACGCAGAATCTGTTAAAATTAAAATTAAATTTTTGAAGGTTAAAAAACGAGAAAATTGGCCGCCAAATGAAATTTTTCGAATCGTAGGCTGATCTTTGTTTGTAATCATTTTTTCTCGTTAACTTCACGGGGGATTGAAAATTTTTCAAACATTCGAGTTATTTTTATTTTCTCTCCGGAAGATCATTAGATACGTTGCATTTAATCATTTTTAAATTACTTGTAGAAAGATGCGAAATTATTATTTTTAATATTGGTATGCTCTTGATTGATTATTTATTTTATTTTTTTTCTAACAAAATGATTAGGTTTAAATTTTGAAAACAGTCAAAATTGCTCGAAAGAGTAACGTTTTATTCATTTACATTTGTTTTTATAGCCGAAAAAATTAAGAAATTAATAAAAATAAGCAACGATAAAAATAGGTACTTATTTACCTACTATTCGTGATAAAATTATCGTAAAGATCTTATAAAGGCTTTGCGCAGCGTAACATTTTGCCTATTGTGATATTGAAGGTGTTTGGTGTTCGAAAAATTCCGCATTATCATTTGAAAGAGCTTTCAGAGCGATGAGTATCTTGCGACAGTTTCAGTCTAGATTGACTTGAAAAAAAAAATTATATACAAATAATTTCAATGCTTTTCATGTTATACTTGCCCATAATTAAGGAAATTTTCTAGGGCACTTTTATTCAAGAAATGTAGCTATGCGGAAACGAGTATAATAAAATTAAGGAGTGAATATTCAAACGTAGAATTGTCGAAAAAACGAAATTCACTCAAAAGAGCATCAAAAAAACCCATTTTGAGCCCCTACGGCATCATTAAGACCATTTTCGAGCATATCAAATATTTATCTATTTATTTATTCAGTATTCTAAACTCATTCACTTGACTCGACCCGGATCGAAATCGCTTAAATTCGGTCAGTAGATATATAAATTAGCGTCAAATTCGATGAATATGAGTGAGAATAACCTTGGATCAAAATTCAACCAAACTCTCAATTTGAGGGTAAAAGTGAAGCGCTGAGGGTTAAAAATTGCAAAAATTGGTCATTTTTGAAGCAACCGATAGAGATTCAAAAGTAGTATAATACATAAAAAAAATCCGCCTTATACTTCGATTAGGCGGGGAGATATGCGGTGAGGGGTTCGCCTTTTTTGACTTAAAAAAAAATCTTTCCTTACTAAGGTCTTCTCCAAGTTAAGGTAGGGTTATGAAATTTGGCATGTAGGTATAATAAGTGCTCTGGAAGTGCCTTTTGGTCGATTTGAATGTTTAATCTCATAATACTCCAGCCTTTAAGGCCCAAAAAAAGTGATTTTTTTGAATGAGCTAGATTCGGATTTATCGCATTTTAGGTTGATTTCTCGCATAAGTCTCTCTTATAAATTAAGTTGGGAATTTGAAATTTGATATGAAGATTAAGTGGAGGTCTGAAATGCATTTTTTGGAAATTTTGACTTGTTAGCCTCCTCGAGTAATTTTTTTGGCGGTTTTCGATATTTTACAAATTTGATAGTGTGAATGAAGACTAGGCTATTACGATCTACCGACGTACGGCGGATTACGGTGAGAAGAAGGAATAAACAAAATTCGTTTTGAGGCCCTACAAGACCATTACAACTATTTTTGGCCATGTCAGATATTTATTGTTATTTTTTTATTTTTTCCCCGAAACTAAAAATCATTTGCTCAGCTCGAAACCGATCAAAGTTGATCAAATTTTAGAAATAGACTTAGATTAGCAAGGGATTTTACATCCTGAAGTGGGAATGACCTCAGGTTAAAATTCAGTCATGTCCAAATTTAGGGAAGGAGGTACTGAAGGGCTAAAATAGCAAGAAATGTTTCCTTTTAAGCCAATCGATAGGCAATCTAAAGTTATATAACATATCCAAAAATCAGCTTTTTAGGTCAATTAGGATGGAAGATATGAGTGTTTTCCCCTTTTTTGACTTTGAAAAAGGGCTGTCTTTTATCAATCGCCCCTCCAATTTCTGTTAGGAAGTTGAAATTTGCTATGTACGCTTAGTAGTGACCATAGATGTGCCTTTTGGGAGTTTTGACCTTTCAGAACCATTGCACCCCCTTATAGCACCGAAAATGTGGTTTTTTGGTGCGTTTTCTCATATTATGAGATTGTATCTCGCATAACTCCAATCCGTAATGAGCTAGGAAGTTGAAATTTAGTATGTAGATTTAGTGTACGTCCTAGATGTGCCTTATGTGAATTTCAATTTTTCAACCTTATTACATCACATCACAGCTTCGAAAATGTAGTGTTTTTGGTCAGTTTTTCTAATTGCCAGTAGCGCTAGCGAAGGAAGGACGCAAACTGCAGTTTATTCCTGGTATAAAAAGCTGGTATGTAAATTTAGTGGGGTTTTAAATTTGATCTTTAATGATCTTTATGCATTTTAAAATCACCTTCTACCCGTACCACTCCATTACACGATGTTTTCTTCAACCCACATAATTCTAATATTTCACGAAAATCGATCTGAAAAAGCATCGCCTAGTTTTATGCAAGTTTTATGCAAGTTTTCGAAACACCCTGTGCTAAATTATTTAATAACTGCCAAAATCCTTTACGAATTCAGAAATTGCAACCATAACTACTTTATAATTTTATATTTCCTGCATTTTTTGTAAAAATCTTCACCTTAAGGCATTATGACACACTTGAAAAAAAATTGGACCGAATCCCATTTAGTTCACATCTTGTTCAAGTACGTAGTATGCGATAAACCTCATTCTACAGAGATTAATTTGTGCATCTTTAATTTTGACTGCGTAGAATTTGCGAAATCTAAATTCTCTTATTCGTACTTCTTGGTATTTCATAAACTTCCAATTCCAAGTCTCATCATATCATGATTATATTAAAAGATATCGTAGCCATAAATTATGCCATTTTTTTCTATATGCTTACTTTATTTTCGCGTGATTTCGAAGCTCAGAAAATAAAACTAACGTTAGTATGCGTATAGTGTATTAACCTCGGCCTCGTACAATGCCACAGCATATCAACTATATCGTGCAACCATACAAAAGATAATTTACTTTTGAATAATGAACTTGAACTCGTTGGTAATTATACGAGCTTTTTTACTCGTAATGCCAAAAATGAAACACATTTATAATCGATTCAAACCTACCTACCTACCTACATATAAAGCAAAGCGATGTTTTAACGTGTAATGTGGTAACACTGAAAGGTGAGATTATTTCTTTGTAGCATGAATTAGGAATGAGACATCAGATAAAAGCAGCTTTTACAGCCATAGAGCAGGTCTGTCGGTTGATGTTAAAAAGGTCGCATGTTCGTATCATTTCGTATTTATATAATTTCTAAAATATCAACGTAAAACGTGCATGTTGACAAGAGTAGGTATACCTATGTTTAATAAATGACAATTTCTTTATTGAATAATATGCGGTAGCTGGGTCGTTGCATATAAGAAGAGATAACGCGAGTAATTTCTTCAATGACCTTTGATTATAATAATTCTATATGGGCTAGATCGAGCTTGATAAATATCTTTACCTGTACAATGTTTATAATATTACATTGATGAGGTCCAAATTCACACACATAATAAAATCTTTCTCTTGTATTGATAGATTTTTGCACGAAAAATAAAACATCAAGGTAGACGTATCTACTATGACGATGTATAAATACAATTAAATGAGAAAATTTTCGCATATGTGTGCATCTCGTTGGGCACAGTTTAAGTATGATACATTCTTACAACGAGACAAGAGATAAAATATCATTAAATAAGAGCAAATTATCATTAATCGATAATACATGTAGGTAATATTTTAATTACCGTATCAATATTTGCGTGTAGATAAGTACGAAGGTAATTATCGAGATAATTAATCGCTAGCTATTATTGAAAAGTTTCACCTTATAAATGATACATATCTGTACGATTAACATAATTAAATATTCCTTATTCTCCCCTTCCTTCGCTCGTTCATACTCGTATTTGAAATTTTCACGTGAAAAGAAAAAAGTACCAATAAAACTTTACAACGTTGATTAAAACGATTATTTTAATTTGTTATCTAAACATTCTACGTAAAACCTTAATAGAGAAAGCTTCATCAAAAGATATAAAATTATATATGTACGTAACCTGGGTAACTCCTGGATAGCTGTAACTCTAGGTATATATACGTACTTACGAACTCTTCGGATAGAAAATTAAATTATCACAAATCTCATACTTACCGGAGACTTTCTGTCGTTAGATGTGATGCAAAAAAAAAAAAATAATAAAAAATAAAAACCTTCGTAGACCTACTAAAGGTTTCGCCAAAGTTCTGCAAGCTCGTACATTCGTCCAAGGTTACCAATTCTACATGGGTAATAACTTTACGACAAAGTAGAAGCCGAACTATACAAAAACGAAATCCAACCTGCCAAGAAAAATTTTTTAATCTTTTTTTCTTTCCTGCTATAAGCTCGTGACATAACTAAGTATACGACATCGCAACACACGATCCCATCTCGAGATTTTTTTTCAATGTTGCAAATCTTTTGATAATTTATCTTGTCACGCGAGTTCTGTGAGGTTACCTTGATTTGACAATAAAAAAATAAAAAAAAAAAAAAAAAAACGCCGAAGAAACTAAGGAGGAAAATTGTAAAAAATCGCATAACGTGCCTCCTGCTGATACTGAAAGTTAAAAAAGTCTAATTCTCACGTATACTAAATTAGATTTATCTATAACGTGTAAAAATTATACCTACCCGGATCAATTAGCTAGGTACACTACATATTTGTGTACTCGCACACTTGTGCTGAGCGATTATTTTAACGACAACGGTCGCCGAGCCGTTCAGCCCATTAATCCATATTAGAAATACCTATTGCGATAATTTATTATCGATAAAACCGGTTGCACATTTATTTGAAAATAAGTAACCAATGGATCCAGTTGCAGATTTCAATTTATTGGTATCTTAATTAGAAATTGGCGCCCGATTTTTTTGTAGTGGCGCCGTCGTCCAATGGTCAGGCTATGTATTAATCTTTAGCAATTGTAGATTATTTCTCTCGAATATTTTCATTACCATCCCCCCTCTCTCAAAATAGGGATAATCGTTTTCAAAGGATACCTAAGTTACGATTATAATTGGCGAATTAGTCGTATCGCCAGGTTTTGTAAATCATTATCAGATTACCAAACATTTGTAGGGAGTTGCTAAAAAAAAATCGATACTTTTCAGCCTGATTTACGTGAAATATAATAGAATTATGTGGATTGAAAAAGTGCTATGGGTAGAAAGTGATTTCAAAGTGTATAATTTAATCCATCAAATACCACATTTAGAGCTCCCCTAAATGTACATGCGAGATTCATGCACAAGAAATAAACCACAGCTCGCGTCCTCACTTTTATAGGATTGCTCGCAGAAAAAAAAACGACCAAAAAACTACATTTTCGGAGCTGTGAGGGGATGCAAAGAAGCTGAAAAGTCAAAATATTCGAAAAGCATATCTAAGATCTATACTTAATTTTTATATTGAATTTCAATACCCCAGATCAAGTTGAAGGATTGTTATACAAGGAACAAACTCAAAACATAAGAAAACCTTCCCAAAAACCCACATTTGTGGGCTGTGAGAGGGTGTAACGGGTCTGATACATCGAAACCCCCTGAAAGCGCATCTATGGCTCACGTACCAAATTTCAACTTTCTAGCTCAATTTGAAGAGGAGATAGGAGAGGAACAGCCCTTTTTCAAGGTCAAAAAGGGGAACAGCCCTCATATCTCCCCTCCTAATGATCAAGGAAGCTGATTTTTGGATATGTTTTACAACTTTGGATTATCCATCGATTGGCTTAAAAAGAATAATTTTGTAAATTTTAGCCCCCAGAACCCCCCCCCCCCATTTGGGCATAACAGAATTTTGATCCGAGGTGGCTTAAAAAAAATAATTTTGTAAATTTTAGCCCCCAGAACCCCCCCCCCCCCAATTTGGGCATAACAGAATTTTGATCCGAGGTCAACCTCACTTCAGAATATCAAATTTGTCACCAATGTTGGCCTATTTCCTAAATTTGATTGATTATGATCGATATCAAGCTGAGCAAATTATTTTTTAGTTTTAGGGGTGGATACAAAAATAAAAATAAATATCTGATATGTTCAAAAATGGTCTTAATGGTCTTCTAGGACCTCAAAATGGATTTTGTTGATATCCTCCCCCCTCCTCCTCAGCCTACATGAGTCGATAGAAAATCGAATTATTTTCCAATCAATGAAACGATGGGGAAAGGCCCGAAAAGTCTAATTCTTCATAAGGTATAATACGTATTCAGACACTACTTACTTAAACAACGCACAGAGGGGTCAATTTAAATAGACAGCGACTAAAAAATCTCCAATAAAACCGTTCGAAAAATTTCTAAATCGTTTCTTTTCAAAGTTGTTGAAAATGAGTTTTTTAGACCATGAAATGAATTCCATTCTGGCCATGTCCAAAGGGAGCAATTGTTCTTCATGCAACTGCATGAGCATCAACATTGTACTTTGAAGTTTGAATCTCGAGGTACCTAATCTACTTTTTGTTTCTTTAAAAACGTGTTTATGGTAAATGGCAATAAAAAAAATCAAATTAAGGTAAGACCTACGCGTGCGAAATTCTCGAATTTGTGAAATGCGATAGGTAGCTCGAAATTACATTCCATTCGTGAAAAAAGAAATGGAGCGTAAGACAGAAGGGATATAATTTTCACCTGGTTTTGTTTTCCGACGTAATAACTATCTATCATTTTTTTTTCTTCTCGCTACCTTTATACCTAGGTACGTTATATAAGGTATGGAAAAACATCTTCTACGTCACTTGTACCTTATAAAAAATTATTCAAGTTTCATCTTACGATATAGGTTCTAGGTAAGTACCTATATTTTTAAATTATTGACGTTACGAATTTATGTGAGTATCAAATTTCGTATAAGAAGCTTATTATTATACATAGATGTATTGGCGATTTCTGAGTCGAAGAAAAAAATTCTTTTTAAGCTTCTTTTCTGTATCATATAAGTAAGTACGTAAAATATAAATTGTGAAAGTAAATTTTTGATTCTTAGAATATTTTAAAAGCATTACTGAAGCAAGAATGTGGGAAAAATTTCATTTTTTGATATATCTACCCACTTATTCAACTCGTATGTACTTACGTGTACACATATTTTCGAAAATGAAAAAGTTGAATTATACTGGGCTGGCTTTTAACACAGTAAAATCTTTGCTAAAATGTTTAGTGCCGTAGGAACGAGCTATTTAGACCCGAATATTTCGAAAAAAAACGGGAAGAAAAAGTTTGAAATACCATTTCCATTTTTCTTTTCAATGCTCTAAATATTACAAAAAAAAAAAAAACTAGCGTGTAATAAAAATTGCAAACGAGAATTTTGGCGTAAAAAACGTTTATCTCGTGATAACGTTGTGAACATGATAAAATTTGTACGAACGTTTTTTAAAAGTTAACAATTTTAGTATTGACTTTCAGCTATCTGTACTCAGTCGAGATATCTCTTGAAATTGTGTCACGAATAACTTTTTTCCACTTCCTAATTGGAATATGTTTGATACGTAAACTTATGCACGATTGCAAGATGATACTTTTTTTTTTTCGAATTTTTATTCTTCATTTCTCTTGCGCATAAGCGCAATCAAAAAATATGGTGTGTACACTACAGATGACTTCATTCGTCGTACGAGTGTTTGCCATTTTTTTATCAATAATTTTATAGTACTTGTTGAATTTTGTCAAAACGATATGCGCAGAATGAATGTAGCATTCGTGTTCGATTTGCTTGTTTTGGCGGAAATTTCACGTTCATTGCGAAGCCATAGTAGGTTATATTATGTCCAAGTTGATGAAATTGAGCATTTTTAAAGTTTATTATTTTTCTTACATTATTATTTAACCACGTACGAAATCAGCACAAGTAGAGCAATCCATAATTAGAATAATATATTTTATAATATTTTTTTTTGTTGACATTTGAGTAATCCATTTATTCACCAAATGCATTCGGTTTCATTGAAATAAAAAATAAGCATTTAGCAAATGTAGGTCACTTTACCAACTTTACACATCGTACTCATGTGCATTGAAAAAAAAAAGACACAAAAACCTTTTTAAAAATGTATTCTTAGCACGTACCAAAATTTATTGTTTTCATTGTTCCGAAATTTTTTTTTGTTTGATAAAAAAAGATCACGATAAGTAACCCAATCACGGTAAAAAAAAATGTTAGTACCCTATTTGCAGTTATGTAATGTGATATTACATCTAAAATTTTTGAAACCCCTGTTTTTTCTTTGGATTTTAAAAAAGACAACATATGCATATAAAGTTTTACGTTTCTCATATTCACAGTCAGTTGCACAAAAAATTGAAAGTTTCACTCGGAAGTTTATCCAGCATCCCATAAATAAGTATCACTCATACAATATGTACTCTATTTTAAAAATTTCATCCCAGAAACTTCGTTTTAACGCGGAACTTATCTCATTTACAAAATGACCTAGTATGTTCCGCAAAACTTCGTAGTATTTTTTTTCTACTCTAAAAGAAAAACTAGAGCTTTATCTGAAATAGGAATAAATAAACCGTAAAAAATTTCTAATCCCTTCTATGGCTGTCTTGTCTTCCAGATACTAGTTAAACGCAAAGTGTCTTCAATATTGTCGTTGGTGGTGTTTTTATATCAATAGGAAAAAAAAACGGCCCCATGTTTATTCTAAATGTAAAACACGTATATCTGTGTTGATGTAGGTATCTTGTTTGTGAGACTTTAAACAGATCATGTGACTGAAAATAGCTAATCTTTTTTACGACATGGACTAACATTTAATATTGATTTAAAAGCTCGCTGTTCGCACATCATACCTTGATGCGGTTGATGTAGGTAAACAAGCACCTTATGTGGGTTTTCTCACAAAATAACTGATGATAGAAAAATTTTCTACATGAAGACATAGATTGTATGTAAGTATAAACCCTCATAATCACTCGGTGTAAGCTTTTCTCTTACAAGTAGAACCGATTAATAACCATAAATCCTCTGTTCAAGTATGTGCTTCTTGTGCTTTTTACAAATTATACCGGCATACCTAGACCAACATATATCAAAAGTTGACACGTTCGGTTATTTAGTAGATGTCTAAGTTACCTTAAAAGAGAAATTTTACACCCGTTAGTGGTCTACCCTGAGTTACACATACGTATCCTTTTTCCTAGATCAATTTTTTCAACAACTACTTCGCTTAGCTAATGCTAATGTAGATTGTACGTACATCGTTCGTGCAGTTAGCAAAAAAGCAAACAAAATTTACCGTTTGTTATAAATTAAAAGTACTTATAGATGTTGAAAAATTTAATAAAATGGACATCTATTTACCCTCATCAAGAACAGAAGGTGTTGGCAGTGATTGAGTTTCTCTTTTTTTATGTGTGTACTTGTGTTTTGTGTGAAAGATTAAATGAACTCATACAACCTTGTTATAATCGACAAATTTAGCTACGAGCTACCTAAGTACCTATTTTTTACTTTCAGGTCTAGTTTAAGTTATTCATTATAATAAAAAAGGAAAAAAATAATGCAAACAAATATGAAATATGAAAATATTTTAAAATTAAAAACGTCGATATGAATTTAATAAATGTGTACGTGCTGATTTCGTTGAAACTCTCAAAATTAAATTTAACCCGGATTTAATAAAAGAATTTCATATTTCATTTGAAAATTATTATTTCCCCATATAGATATATGATAACTCTATTTTTAATCAATATTTTCTGCGAAAAGGAATTATGGAAACGGTCCTTTACTTCGTCGTTTTCATATTACAAACGCCGACCTTGGCATTTTTCCGCACACAAATGCGTATCGCGATTCGATCTAGTTGAGAAAATATCTTTATGAAAGTTGGATACGCGAATATTTGCCTCTTGAATAACTCAAATCGAATCTACTTAACTCACATATACTTATGTGGTTAACTTTTAATTTATACTGTGAGAGCACGGTTGTCTATGTGTATGCTACGAATATGAAATAGGTACACATTTCATTTTCAAGCTTTAGGTTAATTATTCACCCATGAATATTTTATTGAATAATTTCGTTCGTCGGCCTTTTGCTCAAAACTTTGAAATATGTAAGTATACATATTAATGGTCCGTAGGAAATTATGTTAACGTGCTTTTATTTAGAACCAAATATTTTCAAAAAAGAAATTAACGTGATAGAAAGGGCGTTTCCGTCGATTTCAAAGTTCGAAATACCCAAGAGATATTTTACAGTTATTTAGTGACCTTGATTGAATATCACTCTCAATTTCTCAGCAATTCCATATGGAAATAAGTACCTAGTTTAACGCGTTTATTACCTAATCAACTGTATGTATGGTTTTTTTTTTTACATTCATGATTCATATTGCATTAGTTAAGTATCTACGTTTATGTATGCAGGTAGATAATTAACGTTGTTTTGTCAACAAAGCTACCTACCCAGAGAATGAAGGTGTGCGAATATTAACGTTGGTAAAGGTATATAAAAATAGATTTTGCCACTCGTCGTGTACAACTTTTAAAGAAGGATGGCGATGGCAAAGAACTTCTGTTTTTGTTCTCAACAAAGTAATTTGTAACACGTGGGGATTAGCTATTGCATTCAGTGATAACATGTGTGCAAGTAGTCTGTATGTGCTTCTAATGTATGGAATTATAATTACCTACCATACACGATCTGTTCTCTAAGTAAACAAAATTGCTTTATCAACGATATTTTTTTTTATTATTATTAGCATAATATACCATAAGTTTTAACAAGTGAATGTCATTTAACTGGGATATGTATGTAATAACTGACTAATGTTGGTGTCGAGGATAAAATTCATCGCGTATTTACTTACTTGAATAATCGCGATAGATTTACAGCATAATAACGTTAGCGTTCGAGGTTTTTTTTTCTTTTTACAATTAATATGACAGACGTGAATGTTAAATTCAAGTACTATACCAATGATCTGATGTACACTTACCTTCATTTGATTTTGATTCGATTTTATGTGGGTAAATATCTATATCCATGATCTGCAATCCTTTAGATTATTGTCGCGGCCGTAACGGTTTGAATAGAAAGCTCGTTAGAATGGGGGTTATAATTAGGCCTATACTTTTCGTATAATTCATGTCAAAAAGAAAATGCTTCATTAAAAAAGGTAATACTTCGAATTTTACAATGCAGTATTTTGCAAAGTTGTGAAAAAATTGAAGTCGTCATTTTGAAAACGACCCTATAGTGTTTGTCGAATTGATATTGCAAGAAAACAAAAGCAAACACTTTGAAGAATAATATTTTTTTTAGTCGTACTAAAAATTTGAAATATTTATTTGTTTGTTTTGTGCTATTTATTTTTTCAGTACTCGTCGTGCCTTTGAACTGAATGCATTTTGAGGCTGCAAATCTAGGACTCTTTCGTGTTTTGAAAATAGGTTCTGCATTTAATTTGAATGCGCGACGATTTTATCATGTTACATGGAATACAGAAAACGAAATGAATTGTTGAGCGTAAAACTTTAACAATTGATATCATACGGAAGCTGTGTTATCTTCTGTTTTTCTATCTTCTTTGTGTCAACGTATGTACCTAATAATAATTCAACATTTATGTAGAAAAACGTAACTCGTTGGGTCTTCTCTTTCGTACCGTGTGACATATTTTCCATATCATTGTAATTGAATGGTAACGATTTAATACTTCATTGCCACTCAAATTTAATTTTTACCTTTGAAATTGAATCTATTTGAATGATCAATTTCTGAAATCCGGAATTTAAGTACTTAGGCAACCTTCATCACGTCCGAGCAATCGAAAAAAGTCGAATGCTATTGGGTGTATTACAGGCTGAGTTCAGTGCGATAACGATAAGTTATGATTGAAATCAGAATTATTCTGTAATCAATTCTTATTTTTATCCGTTACCGAAGTTATACAACCATTTTATTCTTCTTTTGCACTTGAATTTTGAAGGGATATGTTGAATGTTGATATAATGATAACCAAAACAATACATTACGCGTATAGTAAAAAACAATGTACCTGATAACAATGGCCTTGCCTTAAGCACGCTTTTACTTGAGATAGTAAACGGAAGAGTATTGCTTTAAAAGGTGTGTAAGGTAAGTTTTCAAGAATAAAAAAATATTTTATTACTTTGCTCTCATTTCCCATTATTATTGATCATCAATTAATGATTTACGCAATTTCATGTCATTCGTTTTCTGAACTTGAACACAAAAGTTTGTCAATCTCTGATAACGAAACGAAGGATAATATTTTTATTCGGTTATAAATTTAACGATTACTTTCGGTGTGCACTCTCTTCTTTCTTTCCATCTCTTCATTTTTAATTTTGTATTGCAACGTGCCACATCTTGCAGTGAATGAAATAAGATATCTGTATTTTAATTTCAAATACTTTGTAGGTTTGGTAACGAAAAATAGCATCCAGGTTGCATTTAGTTTTGTCGTATCATTGATTATTGTTGTTCGAGAGTTTACTGTTTGTTGCTTGTAGTATAGTGTCTTGTTATCACTGCATAATATCGAAATCAGTGAGTACAGCATGAATACATTCATATCTATATTAATATTATGATATTATTTGGGTGTATTGTAACAAAAACAGTTATTCCAATATCTATGCTTTGTCGTATTTAGATGGATTGTTTTTATTGAGATAGCACACATTGGTAATGCTAATTGTAATATAATTAATTATCGTAGGAATACGCCATGTGGCCTTCATTCGATTACAACTGTGACAGGCCCGTATTACTAACAACAACTCCAGCGATTCAGCCTACGAGTCCACTTCCAAGATTTCAAAATACGTCAAATTATACACAAAATATGAAAGCAGTTAATCAAAACGTCAGTAGAAATCTCATCCAGCCATCATCGTCAAGAAGTCCATCATCTCGTGGATCTTTGCCATTCAAATGCGATGAAAAAATCCGATCTTCTGGTTCGACGGAAGAACTTTTAGAAGCGTTTACAAAATTTGAAAGTAATATTACAGAACAGGTAAATGATTTGGTTCAACGTAACCGTAAAATGGAACGACGCGTTATTACAACTCTCGGTCTGAATATCGAAGCAGCTAACACCAGATACATCGCAAACAAAGAAATGTTCGTAAATTTCAAAACTGATTTAGAAAAAGAATTTTCTCGCTTTGAATTAGAACAGCGAAAGTTATTGTCTACTATGGAATCGGGTATGGCTGAAATCAAACGTGTTCTCGCTAAAACGCCTCCACCCAACAGTGATTTCAAAGTAGATTCGACCATTATGCAACTGGCGCCGAAGTTTGATGAATCGTACAAAAATCATCCTTCTGGTTTTCTTAAAAATTTCGAAACTTTTATCAAGAGCACGAAAATTTCACCGTCGCTACAACGGTTGATATTTATATATGCTGTTCAACTGGATAATCCTATTTGGAGAGAAAACGTTGCCAGTATCGAAACCTATGAAGGTTTGAAAAAACCTTTTTTAAACTTGACCTGGTCCAAGAAGCAACAAACACGAGTGTACTTTGAATTTGAAAACGCTTCGTTCGAAGATTTATCACCCGAACAGGTCAACGCTGAGGTGAAAAAATGGTGCGATATCGTGCGGGACATGCACAATGTGAATTTTAGAAATTTTCGTATATCGTTGATGGAGAAATTGCCCCGACATTGGCAAACAACCTTGAGAGTATTTGCGATAAATGATTTTGAATCGTTAATTCGGCATATCGACTTGTGTTTAGACAACGAATCTGTTATTCCTCTCGTATACGCCAAAAAGAGCGAATCAGTCAAATGAATTACTGAAGAATAATCATGTACTTCTTTGTTGTGTCATATGTACGTTAATGCTTTTTTTGTTTGTTGAGTAATGTTTAACTAGTCTGTAATTATGCACTTTTTGTTGTTTTTTTTTCATCTTTAAATTCGTTCTTTTTTGTTACATACTCGTATTTACCTTATTCTCGTGATTTTGTTAAAAATAGATTCAAGTTACTATCCCTTAGTTGTAAATGGAAATATTCAACTTATTCTCAAATTGTGAATTTGATTCATTCAATTAATATTGAATTTGCCAGAATTAAAATTTATTATTTACTATCGTAGGTTTAGTTAAAATATCATTTTTCGGATATTTCATTTCCTCATTTATTGTGGTGTGATTTGTATTTTTACCATTTTCGTTTTCAGTTATAATGCATTATAGATAAGCATTTATATCGATGGAACTTCAACGAAAATTTCACTGTGAAATAGAAGTATTGAAGTCGTGAAATTAAATATGTATAACTTTATAATGAATTGAATACATGACATATCACTGCATTTGTTCAGATTCTGTTCAGTATAAAATGCTTATAGTCTTTCTTCAGATTCTTTTGAGTATTTTACGTGCTTTTATCGTAACTTATACACGTATGCTTCCTAATGGGATTTCAATCGTGTTAAATCTGTCGTGTAACATTACTAATGTTTTTCATGCTCGATCGGTTATGTTTGATAAGTTATCTGTGTAGCCATTGAAAAGAGAAACGAATCTGATAAAAGTTGTAATTATAATGCTATAGTTGTGTGTAGTTGCGAATTACGTTCTTTAGAAGGGTTGAAAAATGTATACTTAATACTCACTTAGTACGTACTTACTCGATCCAAATGATTGGGCATCAGCAATGTTGTACGATATAATCTGCATATTGATTACTCGTGAATAGCTAAATTTTTATTTCGTGCTGTATTATTATTACTATTTTGAAAAGTCTAATGCATATTATTCAGTTCAGTCAAGTATTGAATCTATCATCAGTTGTGAAGTACAAAAAGCTGTGATTTCCCATGTACTGGAACATGGTCGACTTCGTCGATATTTTTAATAAACGTCCAGGGATTTCATATATTTTTTGAAACAGATTCACTATGTATTTCTTGATGATTTCTGTGATAACGCGGAATGACATTCATTTATAGTTTTCAAACTATATTCCTAATGAATTATATCATGGATATGTACTTATTCGATTCATCATTAACAAATTTGATTATAAAATGCAGCTTCTCGAGTTCTTCGTTGGTTAAATATAATCGTTTGAATATTCGTGTAGTGGTACTACTGTCAAAACTTCATTGCTGGAACATATAAATTGATGTTAAGTAGTTATTTTTGCATCACTTATGACGATATTGATTATTATTACGGATACTATTCACCATATACTGTATATGTGTACTCAGCTACGTTCTATCTAGTACCTACCATCTATCAGCATAATATCAGAAATTGCCTCGTGTCAAAAAGTTTAATGGCTTCAAGCCTGTAGATATTTATTGTTTATTTCCACATGTGTCTTTGTCTTATTCTCATCTCATTTTTCAATTTTCTCAGTAAAACTGACTAATAATTATTGACAATACAACAATAATTTCCATTGTGAAAATATTCACATTTAGCAGTTTTGTCGGGTATTGTCTTCATAAACAGTGTTGCCGAATGAGTAACTTTTTAATATTCTTATGAAATTAGATGACAATGTTCTTTCAGTGTTCTATGAGATTATGAAGTAAGCAAATCAGTTTCAATGTACATTTTTCTTTGAAACACTTTGCACTGCTGTTTGAGCAAAATTTTCAATTACTTGGCAAAAGTTTTTCTAGTAGCGTGACTAAAGCCCAAATCATGACGTGATGTTGGTGATGATGAAATGGTTATTCAATCTTAAAATGATAGAAAAATATAATCCAGTTCACAGAGACTAAAAATTACACGAATTTGTTATTTCCATTTCGTGCATTTTATTTGAATGCGTAAAGTAAGACACCGGGAATGAAACTTAAGTTGACCTTAATTGAACATAAATGACAAAATTTTACATAATTACATAATTGAGTTTAGATTTTATTTGAGTATGGAATTAAATTTCAAATCGAATAGATTATCAAGCTCGTTTTGAAAATTTATCCTACAAAATTCAGTTCTCAAATTAGCGTATTTTGTCAAATTACACGAGAACAATTTCGATTAATAAATGATTCAGTTTGCTTCCATAGTGATTCTTTTCTAATAAAATCTTTTTTTTTTCAGCCGATGGAGTTGTATATTCGTTTGGAGAATTTTTTAAAGAATTTTTAAAAGAATACAAATCTTCGAATGGAATTACATCATTGATCCCTTCGATATTGGTTGGCACTACGCTTTGTTCAGGTAATTATTGTTGATTGTATTACACAATTATAATTTAAAATTAATTTTTACTAGCCCTTATCCGTTCATCACTTTCATATACAAGGATGTAAACTTTCTAGGAAAATTTATAATTCACTTAAATGTACATATGTATCTAGTCTATAGATAATGACCGTGTAACTTATCCATGATCCAATATAGTTGAAATATTGAAAATTTTATTGAAAAATTACCACTTCTCAAAGAAATTAATCCATTTAATAATTTTTGATTACACGTTCTATAAGAGTTGGCAAACAATGCCTTGAGAAAGTTTACGAACACGTAGGAGGTTTGGGTCACGAAATTCAATTGAAGTACACTCGAGGAAATTGTTTCATAAGGAATTTACTTAAATCCTAATCTAAATTTTATGAAATAATTACTCTCGGCTAATTGACGTAAATGAAATAAATACATGGAACATAAAGATCCTGATTGTAGATTCGTTACTCGATAAAGGGCCACGTTTTTCGAAATGAATTTCTTTCGGAGTAGATAAGTATTTGAGTAATTACCATTTTATTGTATGAAATCGAAAAGTAGGAACAGTTCATTGTTATTGTTTTGAATTCTAGTCCAAGTTGAATGTGTATTTCTTCATTTTTATTTTATGTTTTCTTTAATGAGGTTCTTTCATGTTGGAAAATTTGAAGAGCTGTTTCTGGCATTTCAATGTGAAGATTCTTATCCACTAATATACCTATCTACTGTACATTTAACTACCTACCAACTTACCAATCTACTTTTTCTTTCGTTTTAGTGTATATACCTATTTGTACAGTTTTATTACTGTCTTGTTCGTATATAAATGGCTCAAAATAAATTTTGTTTTTGGCTTTTACATATTATAAAGAGCGACTAAATTCATTTGAAAAATTAAAAGTGTTTTGCGTTAGAATTTAAAATTTGAAAAAAATTCCACTAAATTGAACTTATCTACTAACAAAAGTAAACTGGAACTAATACTTAATTGTGAGGTTTAATTAGATAATTCTTTTTCGTTTTCTTTTTTTTTTTTTTTTAATTAAAAAATTCAGAGATAACTCGGATGAGAATTTTTTAAATACCTATACAGTGTACATATGCCTATTATGTCATTTAGTTATCTATTTGGAAGGTCACGGATATTGATTCTTTTTTTCAAGAAGCTTCGGTTAATGTACATTTAAATATCGATACAACGAATGATAATGATATCTTAATAGGTATGCGTAGTAAAGTAGGTACCTAAAACCAATTCATTATCAAATATCAGAATAATTTGGGCGTTACCTAATTGATGAAAATAATTGTACCATTTCAATATCTAAATTATTTGAAATATTGTTTTAGAAATTAAATTGCAGGGAAATTGAAATCAGCCAACAGGCTTAGGATAATTTATAAATCTGCGGGCTTTATTGAAATAAATTCATTTAAGAACCTTTAAAATTTCCAATAAATATTATTATAATTATAACTTGTAGTAAATTGGCGATTCAATGCGTGGGAACATTTCTTACGTTAACATTTTAACAACGCTGGTAGTATCTACCTACTTTTTCTAAATTAACAATAAACTTGACATTAATCAAATTTAACCTTGCATTTTACGTTGATTTATATAGGATCATTACAAACAATATAAATTAAATAAGAATGTTACATTCGTTTATTGACAATGAATTAAAAAGTCATGCAACGGCGTGAGGTCTTTTTTTTAATCGATCAGCAATTTCGCTTCCTGTATTTTAGCACACATAACGTGCAAGGTATTCTCATTACGTAACGGATTAATTCATCGGTCATTACTACTAGGTATGTAATCGAGATGCTGCATAGCAAGGTCAGCAGTTGTCAGCTCATAGTGTGGTAATTTAACAGAAGATTAAAAAATAAAATCACGATAAATCAGCGAAACAAACGAGAGCCATGCGTATGAGTTGCTTTTGTAGAACGAATTCATTCTTAGTCAAATATGAAATTTTTATTGTCCCCGAACGAACGCAAGTGTATGTTGGTAATTATATAATATAAATCGGAGAATATATTATGATAGATAATTCGGTACAATTTCCTCAGTCTTATCCTATTTTGTGAAAGTGAATGATAGATCGTAACACGTTGAACAAAAACACAATATCGATACCTTAGTGATAAGAAATTTAAATTTAGTACCTACCTTTGAAAAATTTTCAAGCTTGTCGAAAATTTATCGCTAAACAAACATTTTTTCAACAACGTTTAGTTTCACTTTAAGCATTATTGACTGTCATTCATTCTAAAGTTTAAGCTCGATGTTCAGGTTTTTTGAGCTGTACGTAGGTACTTAGCTTCCAATAAACTTTTTGCAACATACATTGATACATACTCGATATACTTACAGTCCGGCTTATTTCGGTACATACTTACTACTTACTTACTACTGATACAAATAAAGACTTTTATATACAGTAGGGACCGTATTCATTTTTTTTCTCGTATTGTAAAATATAAAATTTATGTAGATGAGGTCATTATTTATGAACAACTTTTCAACCAGAAACTTGTCTGCGTGCCTTTTTTATACCTTTTTTCCTACGTTAGGGTTAGGTTAGTAGAAAAGATCCACAAATTATTCGTGTGGAATTTTCCACGACGAGTCATTCATCATCGAAAACCTGTCTGGTGTGAAAAAATCTTTATATTAGGTGGACCAGGATGGGAATAAACGATTTACTTTGGTATTATATATACTACATAGCTGAATTAGAGTTTTGTATCATTTCTAATTAAATAGTTTGATACCAAAGGTTATAGATACTTGGTTTATAATTAACCAGCCTTTTGTGATAAATGCATTATTAAATTCGAGAATAGAATCTTTAATTTGATAACCACCGATTTTTTTTTCAAACTTAACTCACTACCACCATCATTTAGAAAATAGATCAAAAATAATGGAATATATTGTTGAGTTATTTTTATAAAATGAAGCCAATTTAAACTCACCGGAATTATTTTTCAAATTGTTGTTTGCAAGTCTTTTTTTTTATTTTACTTTCAGTTATACCAAAGTAATATACTGTGACTTGTAACGAGGAAATTCTAAACCCTGGTATTTTTTATCATTTCTTCATTTTTGAAAATATACGATAACTGTTTGTTTTTAATTTTACACCATTGTCATTTTACTCAACTCTTTTACCAACACGTTTAAATAAATTTTGATAATAAAATTAGCGATGAAACGATGAAAGTTGAACTTATTTTACCTTAAAATTGTTAATCTTTTACGTTGCGTTGATAAATATAATTATAATAATATTCTCTTCATGTTATTTTATTTCAGGTCCAATTGCTAGCGCGTTTGTGAATAAATTTGGCTGCAGACCAGTGACTATAGCGGGTAGTATAATCGCAGCATTTTGTATATTTATTAGCAGTTGGGCAAAGAGTGTCACTTTTCTCATGATAACCATCGGTTTCGGCACAGGTATAATCTTTTAAATTTCTAAACAGAAGCTTTTTTACATTAGAAATGTGTATTTACAAATACCTAACGATGATTACTAGATAAAACAATTGAAACTACATTTTATATAGGTTACGTTTGATTATTTATGAAACGTATCATTTGTCATCAAATTCATCTCAACTTTTTCAAGCCGACTTCTGCTAGACATAATGCGTAAAGTTGAAATGAATATTGTATATCGATCGTTATCTTCTTTGAAGGTATATTTCTCAAAGTGAAAAAAAAATCGGCATTTATTTTTTTATACACATATTCCTTTTCACTTTTACCAAAAAAAAAAAAAAAAAAAAAAAAAAAAAAAAAAAAAACAAATAACACTTGCACAATATCGTAAGGAAATGTATTGTAGTCTGTTCAATTTAAATTAAACCCTGGTTATCGGAACAAAAATGTAAATAATGTGATATGAACCAATTAAAATGCTAGAAATCTGCTCGATATTTGATTTCTAGCAATCTGATTGGTTTATAATAACTACGTTTTTAGTGACGATGATTCAATTTGAATTGATTGGACTATAGATACTACAAATACTTATATAATATGCAGATGTATCTTTTTGAAAATATATACCATTGTATATAACATTATATACTTAATTCATATCTAAGTACAAATTTCTATACAAAAATTATACTGAAAAAGCTGCATTACAATGAAGATTGTTTTTTATTTCAGGTGTCGGATTCGGGTTAATATATTTACCAGCTATCGTTAGTGTTACGTGTTATGTCGAAAAATATCGATCAATTGCTACTGGAATTGGAGTATGCGGATCTGGTTTCGGTACTGTACTATTTGCACCTCTGGTCAGCGTATGCATAACTCATCTCGGATTACGTGGTACCTTGATTGTTATCAGTTTCATGGTACTGACATGTATCATTTATGGTCTTTTATTAAGGCCTGTACCAAGTATACAAGATGAAGAAACTCCTAATAATCACCAAACTTTGTATAGTCCGGAAAATGTACCTTTAACAACGGTTACATTAGTTGATGATGATGGTAAGTTGTATACTTAAAGTTTGAAGTATTGTTTTGGTAGAATTTTTTTTTTCAATATACTTACGTCTGATTTGTTGGTATTAATATTACAGTGCCAAACGGAGGATTAAAAAATGGTTCGTTGAATGGTGGCAGACGCTACAGCATTCATGATATATCATCAGAGTTATCATCGGATAAAGACAAATTAAAAACAATAACATCGGCTTCCCAGTTCGTCAGCCAACCTACCTTAATTATTAATGATTTAAAGTTAAACAAAAGCAGCTTATCTTTGAAGAGTAATCATAGCGGAATTATGTATAAAAAAGACGTGTTCCTGACGAGCAGTATAAGAAGCATTAAAGACATATCTAAGTAAGTTGGATCATTTGCTTAAACCTATTAAAATATCTATTTTAATCGTCGAAAAACAAAATCCATTTTGAATCTTAATTTTTTTCTGTATCCCCCATTTATTGCAACGAATTAACACGATAAGCCAACTAAACGTTCATTTTTCTTTTTCTTTCGCCCATCATTAACCATCTTTAATCTCATCAATTTAGAAAAATCATGTAGATTAAATTCATCGAATGATGCGAATTCCATTTGGCGAATGTTCTTTGTTCTGCGTTAATAATTGTAGTACTTAAATTGAATTTTTTGAATAAGTAATCATTTTACTTTGATGCCAAATACCTAATTATAAATACTTACTTTTTTAATTTACCGACTTGTTATTGTATTTTTGTTTTACTTTCATTAAATGTTTAGTTGAATTTAAAATAATCGTACGGCGATATTTCAAATATAAATCTAGTACCCTACAAGTCCAAATACTTCAAAAATAATGTTCGACTTTGTATTTAGATAACCAATTGCATAAAAAATGTATTGGTTACCCTGAATTCGATATTTTTATTGTATTATAAATATACCAACTCAACAATATTTACAGATCTAATGGTTACCTGTCACCCATTCAAAAGCAACGTCAAAGCAGCGGTCATAAAACGGTAGAAAAAAAGAAATACACGTGTTTGCCATGTTCGATTGAATGGCAAGATACCATTGCTGAAATGACTGATTTTTCTTTGCTGAAAGATGTGATCTTCATTTTATTTGCGTTATCGAATTTCCTGACTAGCGTTGGCTTTAATATCCCGTATGTATTTATTCCGGTAAGTAAATCTATTGTTGATTTTCCCACCTTATAGTAGTTAATATAAATTGCAAATAACGTCTAAAAAGTATTCTCGTTTTACAAATGCAGCGAAAATAGTATAAATCACATCGGCCTTTTAGGTACCTAGCTGCTGCGTACGTATATAAATTTCTATGCATACGATTTGTTGCCATAGATTATATTAAAAATATTACAATGAATCTGTTAAAATAAATAGATAGGTAACTATATAGTAGGTACGGTACGCAGCTATATCATATCGCAAATTGAGATGACACATGCAATTTTCAAACAGTGTATTTTTCAATCTGGTTCTAACATACTTGAAATTACATACATTATCAAACTTGACTGCTGCCTGATGTCGATATCGTCTGTTGACAAGATTTAGTTAAATTAAATCTAATCAAAATTACTGCGAAGGCGATAATTTGAATTTGGTAAATTTTTAAGAGCTGTTGAACGATGCTCATTGGTAAACCTGAAACTGACATGACAGTTTGCCGAATATTTGATGAATATGCGGTGTTAAATGTCATTAAAATTGCGTATCGTGTTAACGTTGTAAAAATAAATAAACTTTTATCGTTGGATTATATCTGTTATGTACGCAACTTTTAGAAATGATTAATAGAGAAAATAAAATCATCCTGAATTATCTAAATTTGGCGTAATTTTTTTTCAAAACAAAATACTTGTTCAAGCTCATTCTTTGTTAAAAATAAAAAGTTGCGCGGATAAATCGCATGGAAATGTTAAAAATACTTACCTACTATTTACTTTGAAACTTTTAATACCTACTTAGTACTTACTTCATAAGTTGAGGGATGATAATATACGAATCTTTTAGTCAGAATTATAGGTATGTGTATCAATAAATCCGATTTTTTTTCTATAAATTTGATTTGAGTATTTTTTAATTGTAGAATTACGTCGAAGAAAAAAAATATGATAAAGAATGGTCGAGTTACTTATTGGTTTGCATTGGAATTGGTAACACAATCGGAAGGATAGTTTTGGGATATTTCTCTGATAAGCCGTTTGTGAACAGACTTTTTGTTTACAATACTTGTCTTACGATTTGTGGCATTGGTAAGAATATTTAAATGTTCATTTCATAGTTAATTTTTTCAAATGATGGTAGTTTCATAAATTCATTTTTTGTATTTCGTAACAGCTTGTATTGTGAATATTTTCACCACTGACGTTATTGGAAGTATTATTTACGCTGTAGTATACGGTTTTACCACCGGAGCCTATGTGGGGCTTACATCTGTGATAACTGTCGATCTATTTGGTCTTGATAATTTAACAAATGCTTTCGGAATGTTATTACTCTTCCAAGGTGTAGCCTCATTTATTGGACCTCCTTTAGCAGGTAAATATATTGTTGAAATTTACTTACCCTTCTTATGGAATACACCAGCTTTAATTAATTATTATTTATCTACATGCATGTTTTGCTAATTTTTTTATTTATATTTGTTAGGTATGTTTTGTGATTACACCCGCACCTACAATTCAGCATTTTACATTGCTGGTATCACTATCGCTGCCAGTGGACTTATGCTGTACTTTATTCCGAGTATTGAAAGATGCTTGGAAAAAAAGAAACAAAATTGTGATAATAAGATAAGCTGTTAAAATTAACTTTGAAAACCCCATCGGAGAAATTTACTAATTCAAAAGTCTGGTACAATTTACCGAAGCTGGTTCTAACATTTGTGATTTACAAGTCTGAAAATGAATTTATATTTATTGTTTTGTACGTTGTAAAATAATTACGAGTACCATTTGTATATAATATACTTATAATCATAAGCGAAAAAAAAAGTAATGTCTGTGAAAATGTATAATTTTAAGTTACCTCGAGTTGATGGTTATTCGCTCAAATTTTGCTATTTATATAATTTTTTTTATCGTTTTTTCCTCTTTTTTAAATTTGTACTTAATAACTCTGTGTTCATCAACTTAACAAAAGGGTTATTCTTGGGGGAAAAATTTTATTATTAGCGTAAGACAATCTTCTACATTTTTGACAGATCTTGCTTCCTATTTTAAAATTTTTACATCGTATTTTTATCTTATTAGGTGAGAAAGTTCATACTTTTTTTTCAGATTTATATTACCTATTACTTCTTCGGATGTATTATAGCATATCAATATGAATGAATCAATGACAAATTATGATACGTTTAGATTCCATACTCTACATTGATCGCTATGTTCTTACTATGTAAAAATTTTAACTGATTTTTAACATCTTCTCATTTGACATGCTTTCCTATACGTTTCTACCCTGAATTAATTTTATAATTTAGAGTTATTGAGGGTTCAAGTGGATCTATAAATTTGTATATTTTGTGAATTTTTTTTCAAAACTTCTGTATATAAGAATTAGAGTTAAACACGAATAAAAAATATCGTCCTATGATATGATCCTTATTCTTTTCTAATTCATACGTGTTAATGGAAAGTTTTAGTCTTTTATTATATTATATTTACTTTAGAGACGATGAGAGCCCATGAGCATTTATTTTTAAAGTTACTCGTGTTATTATGGAATTCTAAATATGACTTATGTTATGCTCGTATGACGTTATTGACTCTTAAGTAACCTATAATGATGTTTCGGATTTATCAATTTTAATGAAAGATATTCGTAACATGATTATTAGCAGTATTGATTGGTCGTTGATGTTTTACCATAGATTAAACTACACTTTAGACGAAAGTGTTTTTCAATAAAGTACAAATTTTTGGTGTCTGCGATTTGAGCTCCAAACAACAAGTTCTGAATTGAAGATACTGTAGTAAAGTAATCTTATAGCGTAACAGTGTGCCCAAGTTTGAAATTTGACAAAAATCGGCATACCCAATTCTATCAATCGAGTCATAACTAATTTTTACCGGACCTCAAAATAATTTTTGAAGGCTCATTAGTGTTTCCAATTTAAAGATCAGTAATCAAACTGAAAGAAACCGCAATTTATTCAATATGTAAGAATACCAGTTGCAGATGATAACCGAAAAATGGACTCTATTGTTCTTCATTAAATGGACCATACCCCCTTTTTTCAAGTAATCAAGAAGCAACTTATTTTTCAGGTTTTCACATCGTCATGAATCAAAATCATAAATTATCTATACTTTATTTTTTATGTTTGGAATTGGAATATTGCTGGTATTTAATTTTCATCAAGCGCACTTCGTATGTAATAGTAGTAGTAAATCATTCAACCAAGGAGATAAAGTGAGTTTTAACTAGTTTTGAAGTTTATTTCACGAGCAAAGTGAGGGAATTAACTAAAACTCGTCGAAAATCACTCATCTCCCGTGTTAAATACAGTATTATCTTTCTTCGATAAGGGAGATAAATACTTGTTTGTTTGTTCCCTCAAGCGATCAGTGAGATGGACATAAAGTAGCGTTTTATCACTGTAGTTAGAAAAAACGTATGTTCAGGATATTCGTGAAGACTTGAAATATAAATTATTTTATTTTAATTTTTCAATCATAGATTTAAATTTAATTTTTCAATAACTCAATCACAATATTAATTTTAAAATAATGGAATTAAAATTAGTATGAAAATATATCGCTAGAGAGCGTTTAATGTTTTCTTCGATAAAATGTCGTTTCGCAACGAATGCTTAGAAACGAGAACGACGTTTGTCAACAGCAACAACGCATCTCATTTTTGATTATCTTTCTCTGACTACATCATAAAATTTTTTTGAGGAAAATTTGTGAAAATTTTTTGCTTTCATTTGTAATTTTAGATTTAATTTTACTTTGTTTACCCTTGTATCGATTAGTGTGTAAATTTTCGATAAAACTTGCTAGGAACGAATAATAGATCATCTATCAGGTATATGCTCATGTTTATTTTTTCCTTCTGTCAAATTACTAGTTGCGTTGGCTTTTTTCATTTACTAATTATTAAATGGAATGCGAGAATTGTATTGCAATAGAATTATTTTATTAAAATCCTTTTAAATACAATATTCAGTGGTTTATTCAACTTATTTTGGCGAAGTTACTCTATCCTATTTTGCATTCCTTATGTTATCGCTTCGCAACTGATAAGCTATAATTTTTTGATACGTAAAAAACATTTTAAAAGCAGATAGTAGTTATATCATTACTTTTAACTAATAAAATCAAACTACCACTCATTAGTAATTTTTACTGTTTATTTAATCTACACGAAATCGATCTCTATGATAGAGCTAGTTTCATTGTGTTTTATACAAGTGTTTTTCGAATGGTATGAATCATCTGCTACCGTGTTAATTCAAGCTCTATTTTTATGTTTGCAGAATGTCTGCTCCACCGTACAGTTACTCTTACATTTTTAAATATATTATTATTGGAGATATGGGCGTTGGAAAATCCTGTTTACTTCATCAATTCACCGAGAAAAAATGTAAACAAGTGGTAATTCGTTCATAGATCACAGTTTTTTAAAGGTATTAATTTGTACTTCTTATTAGTTATGTCCGATTGCCCGCATACAATTGGAGTTGAGTTTGGAACACGTATTATCGAAGTTTGTGGACAAAAGATTAAATTACAGATTTGGGATACTGCTGGACAGGAAAGATTTCGCGCTGTGACGAGGTATACTCCCGTAAACCAAATTTTAATTCATCATTTAACGCATTTAGCTGATTAGTACTTTGTTTGTAGGTCCTATTATAGGGGTGCTGCTGGAGCCTTAATGGTATATGACACAACGAGAAGAAGCACTTACAATCATTTAAGTAGCTGGTTAACAGATACCAGAAATTTAACTAATCCTAGTACTGTAAGTTTATACAACGTTCAATTTCGATCATTTTTATTTCATCGAAAAATTTCAATTTCAATTTTAATCTTTACAGGTGATATTTCTTATTGGAAATAAATCGGATTTAAAAGATCAACGAGATGTTCCGCATGATGAAGCTAAAAAATTCGCTGAAGAAAATGGTTTAATGTTTGTAGAAGCCAGTGCGAAAACGTAAAATCTTTTTATATTACGATTTCGTCTGAACTGATAATTTATATGCGTTTGGTTTGTAATAAATTATTTCTATTTTTTTTAAAGTGGTGACAATGTTGAAGAAGCTTTTGTTGAAACTGCTAAGAAAATTTATGAATGTATTCAAGAAGGAAAGTACGTAGTGGTTTTTTTCCATTTATGAATTAATCTTCGTGTAACATTAACTCTTCCAATTTTAAATATTTGACCTCTTTTTAGATTGGATCTGAACGCTACCGAATCCGGTGTACAACGTAAAGCAACTCAAGCAGATCGTACTTCCTTGACAGATCAATCACAGAAAAAATCATGCACGTGTTAAAATCCGTATGTACATTTATACCTACTAGTTTTTGTTCAAAGTTGTCAAATTTATTTCCTAAATTTACCTTTGGCATGCAAGATTTTTGAACCTAAACTTGAGATACTCCGCATTTGTATTAATTTGACTTATATTATTACCTTAAATATCAACTGCTGCCAACTTCTACATAAATAGGGTATAGTTTCACAGTATACGATCCTAGTAACACTACGTGAAAAAAATCTAATAAAATATTTATGTTGTGATCAACGTATTAGGAGTACGAGTAGATGAAATAAATGTTTTACTGATAAATTTTCAATGCTGTTTTACATAGTCGCATAAATTATTCATGATTCGTAGAAACTTATCTCAAGTTGTGTTGTTCTCAGGTGAATATTCGAGACGGTGTACCAGAGAAGGATGCGGTATTGCTTAACTTACTTTAAACATTTATCGTACCTAATTATAATTTTAGAAAAAAAAATACACACGTTTATTCGTATTTTGAAAATTATCGTTTGTAGCTGTAAAATAAAAGGAAAAAAGGAGCAGACTTTATATATCGAAATTCATTACCGTTTTCCATCAACAGTATTTGTTTTTAAGTTTTTTGATTACATTATTCGAAGATCGAATTTTTCTTCATTCCTGTGTATTAAATTTTCCCCGTTTAAATCGAAAAACAAGATGATTACATTAAAACCTAAGATACATTTTGTTGAGCTTTTATCAAGTACAAAAATAATAATGTAGTGAACGATGATAACTAGGATATGCTTTTAACTTATCGTTTTCTTCTATATTATCGAACTAGTTACCATTTTTTTTGTTTAGAAATGCGGAAAAGTGCAAATGTGTTCACTTTTAGCCCTATTATTTTTTTTAAACTACCTATGTGTAGAAATTTAAACGCGGTCGGATCGTTTTTTCGATATTTTTAACTTTTTATTTTCTATTTCCTAGCGAATATCTCGAACTTGCCAACGATTATTTGCATCGCTTAAGTTTTGTTCTTCGATACGAAATTTACCACACCCGGAATAGCTAAGAGCATATTAGAGAACTACGAAGTGATTTGAATGAGACTCCGCTTTTTATGTCCTAGTCTAAAAACTTAATTAAACGTGAGAATTTAATTTTTTTCGAATCGATTCCATTATGTAATATTATATTTAAGTATAATTTGTCTTTTTTTTCCATTTTAAACATAATTTTAACATCGAAAAATGTTTCTTTTATACGTTGAATCTACATCAAATATTTTTTCCCCCGAATGTACATATATAAAAAAGTTTTGCCACTGTAATTTCTGAAATATCTCTTTTTGTCATTGTACCATTTTATTTATATGTAGAAAATCGTTGTAATGCAGATGATTTTTAACGTGTTGAAATATGTAATTTGTATAATTAGTAAGCTTTAGAGTTCGTTTTACTTTTCCTGTTAATTTTCTTTATTATTTTTTAATTAAAATATTGTTTTATAATTATGTAATATAAATACATACATACTACACACTGGAAAATGTGACGAATCTTTTTTTATCTGTCGTGAAAAATTGTACGATTATTGTGTCTTGATCGTGTCAATCGTATCAGTGTTATCTTCGGATGTTTCCGGACAATTTTCTGACATGTAATCATACTATCACGCTGATGTATATTAAATACGTATCTTGTACATAGTTACATATTTGTTTTCATACATTTGTTGAAATTTGTTCACGGTAATGAACATTGAAATTTGTGTATTGTATTTTAAAAATTTGATAACAATTTGTTCAAAATTGAAGAACATGTTACATGATTTCAATTATTGCCAGAGGTGGCAACTTGAAATTTTCCCATGCAATACCTAAAATTTTCTTTGAACACTGGTACGAAAAATGTATAAAAACAGCCAGAAGGAGGGAGAAAAGTCATTCAAATTCTAAAGAAATTATATATGATTAATTGATGTGATGAGTTCCAACTTTTAAAATACGAATGAGAGTACAATTTGCTCATTCCATGTCGGGTCTGACTCTCTCATACTTCAAACTAAACTTCAAATAAGCAAACATTTTAAAAATGTGAGTACAGTAGAGTCGAGTTGAGAAAGTAAGTTTATATTCGATCTTAGCGGTGCCGAATTAGTACCAATCGATACGCTACACGTCATTTTATTTACTTTCCAATATTTTTCCATTTATCAGGTGATGAGAAGGGGCACTCGGGGAACGGATTTTCCCAAAAAATAAGCGAATATTCATGCTCAGCGACCTCTGGGGGCTGTTGGGGGCGTTTAGAAGAGTTGGATCGAAAAAATAAGCGGATGATAAAACTTAGCGTTTACAAATCAAAAGAAATCTATATGTCACCTTACTTTTACCATTTTTTTGAAGTTTTATAAGAACTGAGAACCCCAGCCCTGTGTTTTGTGTCCCCGGAAGTGTTGAGATCCCACTTCGAAAATTGATTCGTTAAAACAAGCATTAAAAAGTTTGTTCAGCGCAATTCTTTCATATCCTTAAATTGTAGCTTTCAACCTTCATATTCATCGTAAAAAGTTAAGATTTCGTTTCAAAAGTTCAAATTTCAGCTTTTAAAATGTTGAACATCAATTTTGAATCTCCACTGAATTACCAATAAAACCGTGCAAACAGATTTATCCTAAGTCTAACCAATCTTGTAGTATAAGCCTTCAAAATCCAGCTGTATGACAAAAAATCCACCCGCCACTCACATGAAGAGTTAAGATCGAAATGACGGTTTGACGGTGATTTTTTGATTATTGCCAAAGCTTGATAAGGCTTGAAAGTTTCACTGATAAATTTAAAATTTATCCTTGGCAACATTTAAACTGAACTTTGCCCCTACACACATAATTATAAAAACCAATCAGATTACTAGAAATAAATCCAATACCCAGAAGATTTCTGGCAATTTAACAGTTGATAGCTTATTGTTTACATTTATGTCCTGATAACCACGACTCAATGTAAGTTGAACAGATTATAGATTATCAAGTCACGGAATCACATTTTCAAACATACTGGAATTTCAGTTTAAATCAAAGTTCAAATCTTCGAATAGAAAATTAATTTATCCCATTCAATATATCTAACGATAAGTAACAGTAAGGACAAAAAATCGGACACAAGTAAAAAATAATATTATTGGTTGAATTTCATATTTTCACAACGGCAACATGATAGGATTCTAACAATTAAGTACAAAAGAAGAACAAAAAGTGAAGAAAAATTTTATACAAGAATTTACAAGTACTTATCAACATTCAAAATTAACATAACAAACAAAATAAACAAAAATGAAAGAAAAATCCTATAAAATTTTGCACAAACATTAAAATAATTATTATCTTAGACGATCCAATGACAAATGCCGATCATTTGTTGCGTATTAATGTTCTTCACTGGTAAACCACACAGTCTTCTCCTAAAACAACGAGTGAAAATATTTTGTAAATAAAACATTATAGATTACCACATGCAACAACTTTGATTTGCTCGCATATTCACCTCATAATGATATCTTTACGAGCAGAGATTGAAGTTTTATAAGGTTCAAATAGAGTCTTTCTCTTGATCGCTTTATCTCTCAGACAAACATGTAAACCAGCAACACTATGATAAATCTTATCGTTGGTATTTTTATCTGTTAAAAAAGAAAGATGTATTAGGTGATTGAACGATTCACAATGTTTCACTCTTTCATTTCATTCGATCAGACTTACCCTCATTATTATCCGCATTATTTAAATCATTTTGAACTTCTTCGAACAACTCTTTACCAGCGTATTTTTCAGAGATGCCGATTTTAGAAAATATATTAACACCACTCCAACGTTTTCGTATTATTTTGGAGCTCTCTTCAATAGTTGGTGTTTTTCGTTTGGATTCTTCAACCAACTCTGCCCAATCTACTCCGATAGCATCGCTGACGCGTGATACTGTAAACAAGTCTTTTAACAGGAATTCGCGCTATTTAAAATAAATACCCAAAGTACTCGAGACACTGTAAGCTTACCTGTATCTTCCTCCGAATCGAAGTGTTCGTTGTTCTTTTCAATTTCTACCCTGTTTTCGTCGTCACTGAGTTTCTCTCGTTCTCCTATCAAATCATCAACTTCGTTCGTAGAAGGTGCTGCAGTCGTGGTTTTATTGTCTTGATCAATCGGCAATTTATCCAAATCAAAATCTTCTCTGTAAAATTAATCAGGAATGAGCTTGAAATTCGACACAGAACAGATTTAGCGAAACGACAATACGTACTTTTGTTGATACGATTTGCGATTATTCTTATCTAATCTAAACTGTCTATCGGCTTTTGTAAGATTATCCTAGAACAACAAAGAATAACAGGAAATTTATTCGTTGTATTTCCACTTACCAGTGTTTGATAGTCGGGCTAATAATATGCTCAAATTTTTTTAATGCAACTCTTTAGAAACGACCCTTCGTGCATTTTACCTACTAGTCACAAAATATTTCAAAAATACTATTTTCAACCTCAAACATTAGTCTTATTTCTTGAATGAAATTTGAAATCATTATTATCAAAAATCTAATACTTATGAGAGAGGAAAATTCAAAAAAAATAAAAATAAATAAAATAAGAACTCAAAACGGAGTTGAGAAAGAACGACTTATACGAGGTTTCAACGAGAGAAGAATGAGACCTAGGACGACAAGTACTCACTTTTCTATTTTTGATCGAATTATTGGTATTAATATCGTTGAAATCTTCATCACTTATATCACTAAGCTCGTCTGTAAGAATTGTTTTGTTTAATTTACTGTCATTATCGTCGCTTTCTTCTGCTAAAAGAACAATAAATATTCAAAAGTAGTGAATATAATGTTGAAAAAAAGACGGTGGGCAAATTTACAACAAAATGTAATTAACGCACTTTTTAACTTATTTCTAATCTTATTGATAGCTGGTCGTTTGAGTTTTTGCGCGTTGTTTTCAGCACTTGAAAAAAAATAAGAACAATTATTTATTAATTCGAGAAGAAATTTTATTTCCAAATTAGTATCTACTTGTTGGTATTTTCATCGGATAACTCGTCATCTAATACAGGACTAGTCATATCGATTATTTTCCATTCCTCTTGGCTACTTCTCCTTCTTTTTCTCTTCTCGCTACTCCTCGAACGAGATCTGGTTTTATTTAATCTAATTTAAAAGAAAAATCAGTTCCATTTAATTTTAAGTTATACGAAAGAAAAGAGAAATGAGAAAACTAACGTCATTTATAATTCATAAATTTACCATTTCAAAAATTGATCAAACTATCATTAATTGTTTCAATTTCATTATTATAATTAAATTCCAAACAATATGTTGTCAAATTTTAAAAGCGTCAATAACAATTGAACGCATGAAAAAGAATCCAATTAATTAGTAGAACATTTACTAATGAAAAATTCCACTCAAAAAGAAGATGAATTTGTAATTCACGAATGCAATATTGTTGAATACCTAATTGGTTCCTTGATCGTAACTTACCCTTTCTTTTTATTCCATTGCGGATCATCGTTTTCAATACTTTTCCTTTTATTATGAACAGGTCGATTATCATCTCGCGCTGAAAGGAAATAAATCAACATTATTTTATTATTTAATAATTTCAAACAACGATCACCGGTATTTACCATGGTTATTAATAAATCTATGCGTAGACGCACCTTTTCTCGCAGCCGTCGGACTGGAAAACTTTCTTTCAAAATTGATCGGGGTTCGACGATCAACTCTCAAGGGCTCTTTTCGTTCACGATACGGTGACCTCGCTCTGATAATTGGAGCAATACGTCTATCACGAAAGGGTCTATCAGCACCATTACTTTCTAGGGTGCGATTTTTCATAGTATCTTTATCGTTAAGCCTATCCTTTCTGACATCACCAACTCGATCACGTTCCGTTCTGGCGAATCGCTGGTTTTCGGCATTTCGTCGATCATTATAACGATTTCGCATACGGTCGAAAACGCTTTCGTTGACGTGACGACTATTTGGTCTGGTTGTATCAGACGTTCGATCATTACGCCGGAATTTATCATCAGTTACGTCTCGACTATCATTACGTATATTGCGATTATTACGTTCCGGTTCTAGTCTATCGTGCAGTTTTTTATCTCGTTCTTTGAGCCGGTCTTCGATGACTCGACTGCGATCTCTAGGATCAACTCGATGAATTGGTGATTCACGGCGTAGCTTTAGAGGTACTTCACGATCTCGAGATGGTTCCCTCAGCTTTATTGAAGGCGGTTCTTTACGATCTCCTCGGACGTCTTTTGTAATACGTAAATTAGAATCACGTATATCTCCTGCAAAGAATTACAGAATTAGATATATTTTAGACAAAAGTGAAAGAAATTATTAAAGTTCACAAACCTGCTCGAATATCATTCCTCCTGGCAGTAATTTTCACGTCCAGTCGCTTATCTTCGTGCCTGATTAAAATTACAATAAGGTGGTATGTTAATTTGAAAATTCGTTAACTTGAATTGCATTAAAGGCGAACGAATTATTTTTACCTTCCGAGTCTTTCATCTCTAGGAGAATTTTTGTGCATAAATAGTGCACCAGTACGACGACCAGAGTCGTACACACGGGATCTCGGTTCTGGTGATTCTTTTCTTCTAGACGCTACCGAAGTAGTCCGTACAACATTTTTCACGCTACGTTCTTTGGATCTAGCCAATGTTCGATCTCGTGATAAACTAGGACTACGATTTCGATCCAGTCGACCTCGGCCTCTAGATTTTGACCGATCTTTTTCATATTTACTACGTTCCCTTCCTATTTCTTTGGCTTTATCGTGCCATCGGCTAGTGTCTCCTCTACTATATACTTCTTTCTTATCTAAAGATGGAGATCGTTTGGCCCGAGCTCGAGAACCGTGTTTACCAGCTGCAATAAATTACAGTCAAGAATTACGTTTCAGCAAAATAATAATATTAATGTGTAATGTATATATAAATTACGTACTAGGTACAGGAGAGATTTTACGACGAACCGAAAACTTTTTATTATTTTTACTAGAATTAATTTCTCGGTCATTTCGAACCGGCGATCGATGACTTTTCGAGTTTTTCACAAAGTTTTTGCTACTTAAAGAGTTACGGGTGCGCCTGTAATTCAAAAAAAATACCTTTAAAACACTAAATTAAACAATATATATAATGGTACGAATATAGCTCACTTTTTGCGATCATCTTCCGATCCTGAAGATGATTTTCGATTATCGTATCTATTTACCGAGGAACTAGAGGCACTTGAGTATGAACTATCGGAATCAGAAGAATCATCCGAATCGCTTGACGCAGAGTCATCTGAAGGCGGTTTTTTCTTCTGAAGATCATGGAGATAAAACAACAGCGAATTAGATTTTGCACCAACAGGTACAAATTAATCAGATAAATAAATGTAATCACATTTTTAACATGTTTGCTGGTACGGCCAGAATCTGTAGTTTCTTCTTGAGCTAATCGTAATTGTAATTTGAGCTGATGAAGACGTTTTTCTAAAACTTTTTCATCGGCGAATTCTAAATCCGATTGATCCCACGAATCCAAATTCACAGATTTAGCATGCTTTTTCTTTTTGGACTACGAAACAGAACCGGATTCAAGGTTACCACATCACATCTATGCATCGAAAATGAATTATTAATTTAATGTATCCTATACTTACGTTGGAATTATCGCGTTTTTTCGATTCTTTCATACTGGTTCACGCCACTAGAACACCTTTAAAATACACAAAAGTTATTAAAAGTTGATACGGTAAAATAATACATAATACTCATACATGAAAATTAATAACATTCGACTGTCAAACCATCGTGTGCTAGTGACTTACGAATACATTTCAGATGAAATTATCAGCAGTGCTATATTTTCCGAAACGATGGAAAACGTAGTATCAGGTTATCCGCGAAAATGAATAAAAAATTAATGCACTAAGTTACAAATAATTTACCTTCAACTTGATCTTGAATTGTCGCAAAAACATTTTCACTAAATAATTGACGAGGTAATTACTTAATTATATTCAATAAAGAGGAATTAACTGGCATTACACTTAGTAATGATTTTATGGTACATTTTATCCTTAAATGATTCATACGGTAGCGAGAATGTTTCGAAAAGTCAACAGGATAATGGTACATTTTCTTTGATCACAGTTTAAATAAGCGGCGCACTTGAGTATCCAAAATACGAACCCGATTTCATTTTTTGAAAAGAAAAAACGTACGAAATTATGCGCACTCTCAAGTTACACTTCAACGTGTCAATTCGTCTTATTAAAAAAACGATCAATGCTGTACTGTAATAATTAATGTAACACTTGGAAAAACTTTCGCTCTGATTGAATAATGTACAAGCGAGATGCAGCACGGTGATATTAAATCCGTATACGTATAGTCACAACGTATCATAAACAAAGTGACTCGAAAAATAAAGCACTAATTATGAAATTTTCATTCATTTTCAATTAGGTCATTTTAAAGTCGTTAATAAATTTATAAATGTAACAAATACCTTGTGAATTATACACTTTTTTAAATAAATTATACAACCCGAACGATCAACATTTGACGCGGATTCATACATCTATGAAAGCTCAACTATCGCGATGTACTGTTACGTAAGAAAAATCACAGACATTTTAACGCACAAAAGTTACGATTAACGATGAAAATTAATAATATCTTCTCAATTAATTATATTAATTAACTTTTAGAAAAATAATTTACCATCTCACATTTTTTTGAACGAGCCTTTTCTGATTAACATACCATTTTGTTTAGAACAATGCATGTTACCAACATGCGTGTCTGCGAAAACAAAAGTCATTTAATTTTCGATTTATCAACATAAAATTTTGTTATTGAGACTTTTCAAGTGAGTCTTAATTAAGTTTTGGTATAAAATTTTCTTAAATTTAAATTAAAAACTTGATTAGAAATCTGAAATTTTAGAAAGCTCGTAATTTGTATAATAATACAATTTTATGAGATTTTATGTGAAAAAACTAAACGGAATATTGATGAAACTGTTTAAGCAACACTGTCCTATTGTTGATATTTTAAATGAAACTTTTTACGAATTTTAAATGAATTTTTAGAATTTTAATGAAAAATACGAACTTAAATTACATTGTACAAATGAAATTTCTCTATATAATTGGATATAAAGTATTAAAATTTGAAAAAATCGAGCAATCGATTATTTTTAGGTTTTTTTTTACTTTGACCTTTAGAAGTTGTAGAGTATACTTCTTTTAATTTTATTCGAACAGTTTCTTTGAATAAAATGACGCTTTCTGATTCGTCACTGAGTCGATCAAATTAATCACATTTTATGATTGGCTGAAATTAAAAATCTCTACAACCAACAGGTTTTCCTGATTTTTATTCCACTTTTTTCAGAATCTGGCGCTCGAAAAACATCTGTTGATGATCATTCTTTGTTCAGTATATTTATTTGTCGTATTTCGGCTGTATGTGGTTGAGTTTGGCTTGTTCCAGGTTTGTCCTGTGATGAGGACATTGTTTCCGTATCTTTATTAAAAATAATACTTTGGTGTTGTTTTGATTATCATCGCAGGAAATTGATTTTCGTTTCTTCGCACCTCTAGTTTAATTCACCGGTAAGACATGGTACTGTTTATTAGATTAATTAGAGCCGTAAATAACAGTCGTACAGCATCCCATTATTTATTGTTCATCCCAATATTGATGAACCTGATTTTAAATTTGGTGCTGATTCAAAATTCTTCCAGAATATTAATGAATCACCTACTCGTGCGAAATTTTTATGTTCTTTCATACATTCAATTGTAGGTGTAATGAATAACAAATTGTCAATATTCATGCTAACTTATAATTTTTGTTTTCAAATCATACATTTACATTATTCTTGTTTTTGTTTTTGCAATTGTTTTCCAGGTTTAGTCGAAAATTAGGGTTTAGAATTGCTTTTGAAAACGAATCATGGGTGTTGAAGAAGGTGAGTTGAAAATGCATTGTATTGATTATTTTTATTGCACTGTAATATGCATTGCATGTCTATCACGTTCTAGCATGAATAGATTAGTCGTAAAGGATAAAGTAGGTGAGTTGTTTGCATAGATAGGTGGTTAACTTTTAATTTTTGATGTACTAAATACATTGAAGAATGATGAACGAAAAAAATCGATCTGAAGGATCAAAATTTCGTTACATAATCGATATTGACCAATTCTGTTTTGATGAAGACGTGATTTGTACCTACTATTTCGATTTCTTTTGTAGTAGGTCGTATGGTTGTATGTTTCCGTCTGTCCCTTTAGTAATCGTAAAATGAAATTGTACGTAATGAATACTGCGAGGGTTGCATTAGGGAGCCAATCGCTTACTCATTCGTTGGCCAGCTATATTTAAACGGTATACTGTCTTTAGCTGGAGGAATATGGGATAATAGTAAAACTATGAAAATCGTGTGTGAAGTATCGACGTATTTTAGTGAAATGTGATGAAATACGCAGAAAATCACCTCGTATGCGGAAATGAATTCGTAGTTCGTTGAACTCGGGGGGTAATTTTTAATATCGTGACAATTTATCGTGAATTATTTCAAATGTATTTACCCGTTAGCTTTTGTTTTTTTTTTGTTTATGAAAAATAAAGCTACGAAAAAACTGGAGTAGCACCTCGTCTATGTTCGTCTGATAACGTGAAAAATTACGTATTACGTTGTGGTACGATTAATGGTTCAAAGTGTAGCTGTAGAATCAATGATACGTTAAAATAGGTATCGTTGTACTTGTTCGACGTTCGAGTACATCAGCCAGGTATCGCGTGCGGATAATTAACAGCTTCTATGTAGCCAGCCTATGCCCCTGCGATTTTATTATGTTGGCGCCGTTGGTCGTATAAACCACATCGTCCACATCAGACGAGAGAGGTTATATTCGGAGACTATTGATTTTCATCACGGACCCGTTACCCCTTTGGCAGACCGACAGACGCCAAAAATCGCTACCGAACCCTTTCTCTGACGACGTTTTGGCTCCCAACGCCCAAGACGCTGAATCGGTCACCCTGTGTTCAGCCCTCATTCCATTCAGAACCCGTATCGTTGAAAGAAATTCCTCGTTACGTACCAGTTTGTCGCGGCTTTTCACTCAATACGTTTATACTTGTATTAAACTTATTTTTCTTCGTATTGTTCGTCTAGACAGTTACGTTTTTTCTTCCTTTTTTTTTCTTTCGTTTATAATCTGATTTTCGCATCACGTGAACATGTTCATCGAATCATTGAAGTTATCGGTATTGCGGTGTTTGTGCCACTCGTGCCAAAAACCGCAATATTATTCACCCTCAGGTTTATTTCTTTTTTTTTTTTCAATAGTTTTTCAAAGGAGTCTGTAAATTTGGAATTTATTCACATTGTGAATTTAATTCCAATTTACGTTTCTTTTTAAAACAATCGAGTGTATGATTTTTAGGCAGCTATCATGTACTGAAAAAACCAAAATGTAAGCCCAAAAAAGCTCCAAAAAAAGTAATGCTTCTTGGTAAGTAGAACTGAAATTATATAGAAATTGACCTTAATAATGATTCGCGGATTCAAACAGAAACCATATTGCAATGATTTTCGTTTTACGTGCAACCAGGTTCACTGTACCGGTTCAATGTCTGCCCACTGATTTTTTTTCTTTTTTTTTTTTTTGCATCTACTTCGAACCACGCACTTGTGTACAAGCCAGAATACCTTTCTGGCCCAATTGACGCGTATATTTCCTCTTTTATTAGCGAATGAATTATTTCACCGTCTGATGACTCATGTCCGTGTACTTTTTCATTTGTAATGTGCATTCAAATACGTATACTTTAATGATTTATCAAAATTGTTAATAGCTCTCAGGTACTTACTTTCTAACCATGTCAGTGTCAGTTTTCTTTTTGTGTGTGATATTAAAATGAGATATTGAATTTGATTTCTAAGGTAATTTACGAGGTACTGTATATAAAAATGAAAATATTCAAGTGTTTGGTCTTCGATGCTGAAAATTTAAAATGTATTTTGTTTGCTAAGAGAAACTTAAATGATGAGAGATTACAGTAAAAATTCTGTAAGGAATCATTTCTCGACTTTCTTTATTACTTCTTCGCTTGAAAATTTTTGGAGACTTTTTTTTGATGAATTTGTCTTGCCTTATTATTTTTTTGTTTTATTTCCGAACATCTAACCTTTCTATGAGTAATGCTCAATTTCAGAAAATTTTTCTAAATTCATTGATAAAAGTAATTTATGCTTAAAATATTTTGAAATACATCTCTAAGGGGAAGGGGGGAGGTTACAAAATTTTATAGCTGAATGCTCGCAGTAGAAGAAAATTCATTTTAAGTGATGGAAAAATAAAAAAAAATTGATAAAAAGAAATTCGAAAAAATTGAAGAACCTCAATTAATTCACCTACATTATTGAAAAATAGGCAATTTGATATTTTCGTCCAAAAAATGTGTACAGGTCATGAAGAAAAAAATATTACACAGGTATAAATCTTGAAGTAAAATTATAGAAATTAAAAAAAAAATGCTTTTGAGAGGTGAACAAAAATGTAACATTTATGCATGGATAAACCGAATTCCTGCTTTGTGCCTCATTTACTCAGAAATTACTTGATCCACGATGTTTATTTTTACGGTTTTATTCAGGAATACCATAACCTTCTTTTGATGTGAGGTTTTGGGCAAATTTCAACTTTATCTCAAAAATTCCATTAATTAACTCAAAACAGTACTACATAAATTAGGTCAGTGTAAAATCATAAAAAATTGAGATTGCTACAAATCCTTCTATCAAATCACAGACAAAATTCATCTGCTGAACAATATAAAATGAAAAAAAGGGGAATAGGTTAGATAGTCTTGGAAAAATTGTGGCTAAAGCAGAAGAAATCCCTTACTCACGCATAAATGTTATATTTTTTTCAACTCCCAAAAACATTTTTTTAAATTTCTATTTACGCATTTTTTGAACCAAAATATCAAGTTGCCTATTTTTTACTAATACAGGTGAATTAATTGGTTGGATTTTCTCCCACTGCATGCATTGAACAAAAAAATCATGTGACTTACTTTCCCCCTTAAAGTTATCAGCATTTTTGGGAAATATTTTTTGTGAATAATTTTCACTAATGATTTTTTTAAAAAGAAAGAAGATCGCCTCATTAAAAGTGAAGTTGGTTCAACTTTTGATGGGGGGGGGGGGGGATTTGGGGGGGGGGGGGGGTTTGTGATGCTTTCATCAAAGTCAGTATTATTTGTTCATTTTTCTTCCTTCCTTTCAATAGAAAATGAGTTCTATTATAAATTTGCATTTTAAATGTTAGCAAAAAAATTGAAATGATTTTCTAGCCCTGCGGTGATTTGTACTTTTTCCTTCATAATCTTTTTTTTGTGGTGATAAAATTGAATTTTGAAGTATTATTTTAGGAAAAAAATGATAGTATTTTACTCCTAGAGCTCTACTTAGCTATTTTCTATTCGTTTTACTTTTTCATTTTTAATATTTACTACCTATACATTGTTTTCGTAACTTCAAAAAGAAAACTGATTCTTCCATTTGTGAATAGTGACCTAAAATAATATAAGTCTAATATTCGATATATGTACTAGTACATCCTGCAATATATTCATTTTTATTTATAATTAACATAAAAACCGTTTTTTTTTTTTTTTAAAAAGCTTTTCAACTGTTGCAATTTGAAATTACTAAAAAAAAGTTTGTCCATGCTACGTTAAAAATAAAAACGGGGTGATACGGCGAATATTATTACGGCTGCTATGGTAACATACAGTAACTCGATATGGTCATTTAATTAAGTCGAGTTGTGTTCGGTAAATTCATATTATCGAGACTATTTCGCTTTTTATATTGAAGGAATACGAATCCGGCGATTATTATCGCAATTGTGTCGCCGACTTTCACCCCTCTAACCACTTCCAGGTGACTCATCGTGCTGAAAAGCAGCAAATTTTTGTCAGAACGAAAGCAAATATTGAACGATGGGTGGTAGAATTCGTGCACGAAAAAAATTTCAATTTGAATGAATCACGTAATGGGGTTCCTCCTCCTGTCCTGGTTTGAAATTCGTTTGTATGAAAGAAGGCATAATTGGAAATTGAGACAGTTAAGACAGTTTCGTTGTACTCTGCATTGTGCAACTTATTTTCGTTTCTTATCCGAATTATTCAGAGTGGTTTTTTAATTGAGACTAGATGAAGTATAAAGAGATAGAAAAATGAAGTGTGGACGTTTGAACTCTCTTAATGTGAACTACTGATTTTTAACTTTCCTGAAACATACGTGCTTATGTATGTACATAATCTACATATGCATATGCTCCAAAGTACATCTACATATGTACATATGTATGGTATGCACAGTGTAAACTGTAGTGAGATGTAACATAACAAAGAAGGTGTTATGGTGTGTTGATGACGTAAAGGGAAGGAGGAGGAGGCAGAGGCAGAGAAGAAGAAACTGATGCAGAATAATTTTCGAGGGTATAATACGGGTTGTGTTATAGCTGTTTTTTGTACAATGTTGCATCTTCTTATTTAATAAGTGTTTGATTTTGATTCGTTCAATGGAGCATTTCAGTGTCAGCTGTTGGGGTTTATCTGTATTTAAAAACTCGTGTGTATGTGTGTGCAACACGAAGCACGTTACGACCTGCATAATTACGAACGCTGTTAGAATATAACATCTTTTGCTGTTTCGTTGTGCACATTTATGCTGGAAAATTCTAGTTAACTGATGCGGCGTTATGTGATAAACTAAAGTGTATCTGTGGTGAATGATTGGTTTATGTGAGTACTGTACTTATGTTCGTATTCGTACGTAACGTAGTACTCTATACGATCTCTTTGGCTGAAAAATTGGAATGCGGATCACGCTTCGTATTAGCAAGTTGTTTGATAAGCTCTCTTTCGTTTCATTGTGTGTTATAGTATGCCAGACTGTACGTGTTCGGTGCTGTGTGAATTTTGAAATGAAAGCTTGACTAGGTACTGTACGTTGTCTGTATGTAGATGTACGTAGACGTACCGTATTTGCGGGCAGAAGTTTTCTAATTAAAGTCTCATTTCGTGTAATATTGAAAACCATTAATTATTTTTCATCGAATAGACGAGCCCAGCGAGAAGGGGCTTATACTGTACGGTATGTATTATTGCGGGGTTTCAAATAGTAATGGAGGAAGAAGTGGGAAAGAAAATCAACCAATCTGAAGTTAATTAGTTCGGAATAATTTTTTCTCACCCTTACCGAATACGAATACGAATGCGAATATTGAGAAGACGATGAAATTGGTTTGCAAAACAGAATGAAAACAAGAATAGGCGTGGGTTTGGTCGTTTTTTGTTTTGCGAGGTGAAATTTATTTATTGGTTCGAAATTACGAGTTTGTCATTCAGTATTTTTTTCAATGACATATTGATTCTGAATTCGAGATTTTGCTGTATTTGAAATCAGGCTAATATGAAGTCGATGGTTGAAGGTGCTCGAGTTATAGGTAGAGATACTTATGAGGGCGAAGCTAATTACGAGGAAAGCAGGTGTGTAAATTTTTGGAAGAAGAAGTAAATTACCAGCATTTTCCTAAAATAGTCTCACTTAGTAATTATTTTGATAAATCAACTTGCCTAAACGTAAGTTTTTGAGATCACTATTAATTTTAAGATTTTGGAATGTACCATTAGGTTGGAAAAATTTCTTATCTTGCAAAGACCACCCCTACCAGAAACGGTACTACAATGCAATTTCAAGTCAAAAAATCACAAGCCAAAAACAACACTACAATTTTTCTAAATACTCTCTAAAAAAAATTTGAATATTTAATAAATTAGGAAATGCATGTAGCATGCATTAAGGTGTAAATAAACATACATAGCGAAGTGCCAAATTTGGCACATAAGAGTAGATCTCTATTAACCCTACGTAGCTCGCACTGAAATTTGGTCGCATCCAGTATTATAATTTAGTGTTAATCAAATATCATGAAAGTCGTGAAAAAGTCATAAATGCAGACATGAAGGTATGAGGTCAGAAAAAATTGTCAATTTTTTCCAAAATTTCCCTTTAAAATTAGGTATAGGAAATATACTTTGATGAACCTCGATGTTAATATTTCTAAAAATTGTAATGTATACCATTTTGAAATTCACCGTGAGTATAAACGATTCAAGGTTACAAATTTTTTATTTTATTACTTGAGAAAAAATTCTGAGAAGTCTTAGTGTTCCGATACTTTTTCTACTCTGATTTAAATGAATTAATGTTCGAAAATTTAATTTTGATACCTTATACTAAACTCATAAATGCCTACGAAATTGATTTATTCGCCTAACGATAGCTGTAATTAGTTCCATATAAGATAGGATTCTATCACAAGACCATGCAAGTTTTACGCAATTCATTCATCAACCTTTACAAAATTCACACCAGTACTAAAATTGTAGTGTTCCGATACTTTTCCTACTCTGATTTAAATCAATACTTGAATTTTTAATTACTTTATCCAGAAACTATGCGACTTTTTCGGAGGTTTCCTCCAGGGGTGCGGACCTACGCAGGGTTAAAAATACACGGTAGTGCCGTTTTTGGCACCAGGTGGTTTTTTAAATGGCGGTTTGTACAGGGTTGAGAATGAATTTAAAATTAGGCTACATGAACAACCTAAGCCAAAAACTGCACCTAATTTCAGTCCAGTTTTGGTACCTGGTGTTTTTTTAAATGGTGATGTTCTGTAAAAAAAAAACACCGTTTTATTTGTTCGTTTATTACTCTTTTAAAAACAACGGTCTGTAATTTCTTACCTTGTGTGATATGGATTAAAAAGTTGAGGATTTTACATTTTTATAATTATGTTGTTCTACCCATTGAAAGGTGTTCGGTTTTCATGATCATTTTTTTGCCTAATTTTCTCTAATGTCGATGTAAAGCAGGCTATTATGCTCTATCGATTAATGGTAGAGGGCGGGGAGGGAAGTTTCCAAAAAATTCGTTTTCGGGTCCTACAAAACCATTACGACAATTTTTGGCCATGTCACATATTTATTTTTATTTTTTTTTTCAAAGCTAAAATCATTTTCTCAACTTGATACCGACTAAAATCGATTAATTTTTGGAAGCAGATTTAGATTGGCGGTGGTTTGATATTCTGGAATGCGGTTGACCTTGGGTCAAAATTCAGTTACTCCCAAATTTGAAAGAGGGATGCTGAGGGGTCAAAGTCGCAAAAATTAATTCTTTTTCCCAAAGATCAGCCCCTTAAGTAAATTAGGAGGGAAGATATGAGGATTCCCCCCTTTTTAGCCTTGGAAAAAAGTGTTCCTCCCCTATCTTCCCTCCAGATTAAGCTAGGAAGTTGAAATTTGGCATGTAGGCATGGTAAAGATCACAGATGTGTCTTTTGGGGGTTTCGACTTTTCAAACTCATCCCACCTCCCCTCCCCCCTCCCTCACAGTCCCGGAAATGTGGGTTTTTGAACGGGTTTTCTTATATTTTAAGTTACGTCGCCGCGATACTTTTGTTTTCTTTTGTACGTGTTTTATTTTCATTAATCAGAATTCTGTATTTTTATAATGAATCGCAGAAGCATTCTTATTAATTACTCAACATCTGCCTTAAATTGATCGAATTTTTTGGATTGAAGCCCCTCCCATGGATAAAATATATTGAGTTTTCCTAGAAAATTGGGCTATAAAGTCTAAAAAATTGCTTAAATTACTTTTGTATTTGTGAAAAAACAGTTTCTGATGATCAAAAATAGAATTTTTTCCAATGATCCCCTCTCCTCCTCTAATCAATGATTGTCGATGAAATCGATTTCATGGTATACCTCTGTCCCATTCGAAAAAAATTCCTAGTTATGTCACTGTATTCAGGGTTTGAAAAATTTGAAAAAATTCAAAAATTCCACAACATTCCCCCTAGTGTTTTCATTTCTATACCTAGTTTGAAAAAAATCTATCAAAATTCAGTGACGAAAAAAGGAATTGATTTGAAAAACTCCTTCAAAATACATTGTTTACTTCCCCTCCTCCCTTCCTCCCTAGTGACGAGAGAAGAAAAATCATCTTTTACTAGTGCCTAATACAGAATGTCTACAAGGTAGCTAAAGTCGCGAAAAAGTCGCTATTTTTACCAAAAACCAGCGAAAAGTCACTAAAAATCGTCCCAACTTTTAATTTTAAAACTTTTATTCACTAATTTTGTTAATTATTTTCGATTTTTAGGTCAAGTGCAATGAAAGAGCTACAACGTTGCGAAGAGCTTTCGACGACGTTTATAATTATATAATTAAAACTGAAATTATTTATGAAATTAATTTTAAATAATGGAGTATTGATTTTTTCCGTCCATCTCGATCCATCGATTTATTAGTGCAGGATGTGGACATGACATTGTCAAAACTAAAGATCTAAAAAAAAACATGAAATAGCATTCCAATCAATCACATTGAAGTGTACGAATGTTAAGTTGCAAAAAAAAATCGTCACGAAGTAAACCTTGTAGCCCCCGCATAACAGTAATTTCCGAGCGATTGTTTACACGTTTCCCCTCACTTTCTTCTACTTTTCTTATTCTTGGTGTAAAAAAAAAGAGCGTTGGTGTTGAAAGCGAAGACATTATAAGTATACGATAATTGGTGAAATGATCGATGATGTTTGTAATTGTAAGAATATCGTAGGCATACCTACTTAATCGTATCTGGTTTCAAAGTGATCTTTTCATTTATAATTTAGTCATTCGATGTAGGTAATTCACTTAGGACGGTCAATTTGGACTGCTATTCACCTACTGTTTATAATTGTATAATAATCATAGTATGTGGTTGTAAAGAGATATGAATTCGCTTCAGCTATTAAATCATAGGTACATAAAAGTACTAGCTAGATATATAAAAAAATAGAAATGAGAGGTGTGAGTGCTTGTGATCATCTTCGTAATCAGGAACTAGTAAATATGTATGTACGTTACATATATGCATAGATGATTCTTATCAGTAAGATTACTCAAACAATTAAAACATCAACAAAAATAACCATTATTACAATTAATTAGAAATCTCACAAATTTTTACTTTTTATTGCCTATGTTAAGTACTCTATTTATAACGTCATTACCTATATGTAGGTGATAAGAATACGAAGATCATAATTTTAATGTTCATTAAATGAGCTATTCGGTTTGTTTAAGTAGGTAAATTTATCTGTAAAAATGATATCGTATTTATTATAAATATCTATAGGTAGAAATGATTTGATTTTATTAAAAACGTCTAATTAATTTTGAATATTTGTCTTTGTATTCGTACAGCTACGGAAATTCGATGCACTGAAGAAGCGAAAGGTGGTTTGAAATATGACGTAATTTTGGCAGAAGCCGCTACAGATCCGCCTCCAAAACGAGCATCGTCGCCGATTAAAAATGTATCTGAAGATGATATTTTTGAGAAATTAAAAGCTGCCGAAGAAAGACGTCTGGTAAGGTGTTCGAGTACCTAACTTGGGCGTGAAAGTACTTGAAAAACATATGTATTGTATCCAGACCAATACGTGTAATTTATTCGTCGATGAATTTTCACTATTTGTTCTGCATTGAGTTACCTTGTTCCTTTTTTTAAAAAATTTTCATTCTTTCCGTTATTTTGTAAACCGAAACTGATGTCGATACCATGGCGAAGTCGTGGTAATTCTTTTGTTTATCAACAGGTCTCATTTGATACAACGACCATCGAGTTCATAGCCCGTGAACTGCAGTAACCTATAAATACGCCGTATATTTAACTACAAATCCAATAGTCATCTTATTGTTTCGATAGGGTCACTACAATGAAGCTATTTCTTCCTGTTGAAAATTTGACAGAAAATCACTCCAACGCTGGAATGCTTACTAGTGCTAGTATAGTCGCGAAAGGAAATTCGTGCGATTTAAATGTTGAATGGAATTTTATGCTTGATTCGTGTTCTTAGACGTATAAAATACGAATTTAACTGGGGTGCCTATTTTTTTGAACCCCCTTCAACCAAGGATCCACCTCCCCCTTCTGGAAAATACCCCTATCTCTTCGCTTATGGCCGATATTGAAAAATTTCTCGAATGAAATTTGTAGCTTGAAGTATTAGAAATATTTCGAGTTATTTGCAAAATTTCGATCAAACCGCTCCCCCTCCCCTTATTTCATAAAATGTTCATCAAAGAGGTCCCAAAAATTGATTATTCCTAATTTACATCAAAACTAACTAATATGTGACTACACTCAACAGAATAAAAGTTGTTCAGAATCATAAAGAGAATACATATAGTCGAACTTTATCAGCTTTCAACCTCTATCCGAATTGTAAAGCACCCTTAAGGGGGGGCAAGTTACAAAATTTTCTAGCTGAATATATGCAGTAGGGGAAAATCCATTTTTAAGTGATGGAAAAATGAAAAAAAATTGATAAAAAGAAATTCGAAAAAAATTGAGGAATCCCGATTAATTCACCAACATTAGTAAAAAATAGGCAACTTGATATTTTGATTCAAAAAATGTGTACAGGTCATGAAGAAAAAAATATTACACAGGCATAAATCTTGAAGTAAAATTAAACAAATTAAAAAAAATCTTTTTGGGAGATGAAAAAAAAATATAACATTCATGCATGGATAAACCGTATTCCTGCTTTGTGCCCCACTTACTCAGAAATTACTTGATCCACGAAGTTATTTTTTACGATTATATTCAGGAATACCACAACCTTATTTTGATGTAAGATTTCGGCAAAATTCCAATTTTATGCCAAAAATTCCATCAATTAACTCAAAGTTACTATAGTACTACATGAATTATGTCAATGTAAAATGATAAAAAATTGAGATTACTACAAATCATTCTGTCAAATCACAGACAAAATTCACCTAAACAATATAAATTGAAAAAAAAAAGAAATTGATCGGATAGTCTTGGAAAAATTTGGGCTAAAGTAGCAGAAATCACTTTATTCACGCATAAATGTTATATTTTTTCAACTCCAAAAAATATTTTTTTCAATTTCTATTTTACTTTAAGATTTATGTCTGCGTAATATTTTTTTTCTTCATGACCTGTATGCATTTTTTGGACCAAAATATCAAGTTGCCTGTTTTTCACTAATGCAGGTGAATTAATGATGATTCCTCAATTTTTTTTTTTCGTTTTTCCATCACTGAAAAACGAATTTTCCTCTATTCCAAGCATTCAGCTGGAAAACGTTGTGACCTTCCCCCTCCGACTCAATCAAGTATGATCGTAGAGTAGAGGGTGCATTTCAAAAAAAAAACAACAATTGGTAAACTAATTATGAAATTTGGTATTATCGATGAGAGAGATGTATAAAAATTTTGTAGATCGAAAAGAATTAAATTTTTTTCATTTTGGGCATGCGAGAGGAAACTTCAAGGCACCAGTCCTCTCGGATTTCCACTTGAAGTAATTTTCACGCTTTTAAAGTCAATTTCATATGAATCGATCTCGATGAACAGGAATATCGTATTACTTTCAAGATCCAATCACAACCAAGGTCCTAAATTCGAAATTGTGAGACCCCCAACTCGCATTGTTTTTTTGTGAAAAATGACTGCGTAACGCGGTTTTTCTGTTCTGTGCCGAAAACTTGCTTCATATGGTGATTAAAACATTTTATTTTGAAAGTAGAGATGAAATAGTACTGTTATCTATTTTTGAACATCTCACTTCTCAATTATTCATCTGCAGTACCCTCCCGAAAATTCGCATTTTCTAAATTTTTTACTTTTTGTATGAATGTTTTCAAACATTTTTATTTTACCGTTACAAGAAAGACGTTTAAAACAAATCAAACCCATTATTATTGATAAACAACTTTTATTCTGTTGAGTGTGGTCGTACATCAGTTAATTTAGATGTAAACTAGAAATAAACCGTATTTGGGATCGACTTGACGAATATTTTGTGGTATGGGGGAAGAGGAAGTGATCTGATCGAAATTTTGCACATAACTCGAAATACTCTTGATACTTCAAACTACAAATTTTATTTGAGAAATTTTTCGATTCCGGACATATGTGAGGAGTTAGGGGTGTTTTTCAGGAAGGAAGGGTGGAAGAGAGGTCAGAAAGATATGCACTGAAGCTAAGTTTGTTCTTTGGACGTCTCTGAGAACAGTAATCAATCAGAAAATTACTTTCAATGATCATATCGCACGGCAACTCATTTTTAGCCTTTTACAACTATATCAACTATACTCTTCTGTTGCGATAATGCTGTGCTGGTTTTGAAATGAACGATAAACAAAAATTAGGATTTACTTGAAGCTTTTCGAATTTTAAATTTTGAGTATTTAAGAAATATTACCGCTGTGTTCGTTTGACGCCAAAAGAAAATATATAGAATGAAAATTCAGAGACAATTGAAACATATGATGAAGAAAAATTGCCTCTTCTGTTGTAGTAGCCTTAAAACAACGCCTAGCCTATGCTTATGTGTTTCGGAAGAAAGTGAAAATACCGTTCGTATGTAGCGGTAAAAGAATTAGTTCCGGTGATCATTCGGTATTCTGTGTTTCCATTGTACAGTAGCTCCACCGTTGGTAGGCTTATACCTATGTCAAAACGCCGCCGATATGAATTATCTAGTTGATTTTGGCACTTTACGGTGAGCGTAATTATATACGAGATCAATCACAGCGGATGTACAGTATAAATGGGATAACGAAGCCGTTTAATTTAATTACGCTTATTATAAGATCGTATTTAGAGTGGTAGTCGGAGGTAATTTCTGCTGTTCGTTAATATTTCAGTATACCTAATGTATGTTGTTTTATCGTTACAGAGCGTCGAAGCTTCTAAGCGTTCATCGTTGAATTCGCGTTTTGAAAAATTAGAATTATCGTTGAAGAAAAAAGGCGAAGAAGAATTGGAAAAAACGAAACAGCAGAAAGAAAAACTCGATAAAAAATTGGAGATTCATAACGAAAAACGTGAAGCATACTTGAACGAGATTAAATCCAAGTTGAAAGATCATGTGAGTAAAGTTTGAGCGATGATGTTTCATGGTAAACGAATTACATTACGAATAAGCTCAAATTGTGAATTGTTTATCGTTTATAATTGAAAATCTAGCTTGGCTTGCAATGTTCACATACGTACCATGTAAACTACTCGTATTTTCATAATTAATTATTATCGATTATCGAAATGTAGCGATGTAGTATTTATCATAAATGCGTATCGTAGCTAAACGCAGTAGAATCTGCTCGCTTGTCGCTTGAAAATCAAGAACAAAAAACCAGGGAACAAATGACCCTTAAATTGAAAGCAGCCGCCGATCAACGCCAGGAAAATATATCGTCAATGTTAGATCGTTTGAAAAAACATGTAAGTATTTGCTTTGCTTGATATCATCGCGTCAGTGATGATAGCTCGAAATATTCACGCCTGCACTTGCTTTTTTTTCGTTTTCTGCTTTAAATGGCACGTATAGGATGAACACGGTAAAATGTTACGTAAATCTATCGAAGATAAAAAAGAAGAATTGATGAATCAAGTTGAACAAAAAGTCACTGCTGCCGGTATAAGGCACGAAAAAGTTGTCATCGAAAGAAAATTAAAATTGCAAGAACACGTATGTGAAGCATAATTATCTATTTATATTTCGATATTATATTGGATTTTGAGGTATTCGCCTTGGTGATTTAATAGTTAATGCGCGGTAATAATACATTTTTTTTTTGAATTCGTTCACAGGATCAGAAAGTAGAACAAGTTCGTCAGAAGAAGTGCAAATCTCCGAGTGATAATGAAAAATATATCGTAGATTGAAACTGAAATGATGAAATCACTCGTACCACGCTTTCCGCCGATTAAATTTATATGCTTTATTTTTTGTATTTTTTATTAACAGTCATTCAAATGTAATCATGATTCAGATGACTTGAAAATTGATTTTTTTACGTCAATTTTTGATTATTTAATTTTTATTTTAATGTGTAACTACTTAATACGAAGTATTTTTAAAGGCAAAGTTTATGAAACTATTGTATTTTTTAAACTATAATTACTAATAATAATGTTTAATTTTTTGAGTATAATTTTGCTGTGTTTTGCACTTAATGTAGCTTGAGAGAAATTCATTTATAGCCATTATAGTTGTGATTAAATTGTAATAAAATACGGTAAATTATTGGTTTAATTAGTACAGCGTTTTTGAGTATTTGTTTCAATTGCTGGAAAAAAAATATTTATTTCTTCTTCGTGCATGAATATTCTTAATTATTGCAATGACTACTACTTATAGTGAAATTATTGAAAATTAGAATTATAATAATGGTATAACAAGTTAAAAATCAGAAAAACGTAAAACACGAGAAGAACTGATTTGGATTTGTACAAGTCAATTAATCGAACTTAAAATTTAACATTTCGGAGTTGATGCGACCTATCGCTGTCTTTGTTTTTGCATATGTCTCAGTGATGTCCTTGTCGTTGGTCGTGTTTGGTTGGTTGGTTACGGGTGGTAGGAGGTGGAAGTGTGCTCGACGCGACGTTTTTACGTTTGGTTTTGTAAAACATTGTTTAGTATTACGTTGGTTCGCCGCCATGTTCGTCGTATCGGAAGTGTGATGTTTTCGCATTCGCGTTGTATTTCGTTCGTAAGCAGAGCACATGGCGTAGATTTTCGGTTTCGAAAAATTTCATTTTATTCGTCATATTTTTCGTGGTTAATGTCGAATTGAAGTTTGTATTATTTTTTTTCCGTTTGCGTTTGAGATCGGATCATTTTTATAATTCGGTTAGCTTTGAAATACCGCAATTTTTCGGGAATAGCACATGGCGTAGATTTTCGGCTTAATATTCCTGTTTTACCTTGTGCGTGATAATTTTCGTGATAAATACCGAATTTAAGTTTTCATTTTATTCTTTTTGTTTAAATTTGCGATCGAATCATTTCGTTGTTTGGTGAATATTCGGATGCCGCAATTTTTCGCGAATTATATTGGTGAGTAAATATGCAGATTTGGTCTTTCAATATATCATTGTTAATTAATCCTGTGTAGATAATAGATGCCAAAAAAGGTATTTTCATTGCTCAAAAGGTTCAAGTATCTTTTTTGATTTCCAAAATTTTAACGTCCTTTTATACAGTGCGAGTGATGCATAATGATACTGAAAATAATGTGTTACAATAACATCACAAATTATGTCGCATGCCGTGTGAGTAATTAGTACATGACAGTGATTATATCAATGGCATGGAATTTTCTCTGTTCTGTGTTAGTTTAACATCCACGAATTCATTCGGTGATACAGAAAAATATTCAAGTTCAACCGGAATGAATATAACATTCGTGTATTGGATTTAAAAAATTATATTTTTTAAAATTTATGAATTAATCCAGGCTAAGTAAACTTACTCATTTCGACGGAAACCTTATTTCGTTGATATAGTCGTATTTCCAAGATTTAAGCAAAGTAAGGTTTCTATTGAATTCATTAAGCTCCCATGGTTTATGTTTCCTCTTCAAATTACTTGCACTGTATGAAAGGATCCTGAAATATTGATGGTTATTAGTACTTGGTCAGAAAGTTTACTTGAGCCCTAACTTTTGGCTTATTTCAGCAATACTTATTCCAAATCATGTCTATCGGGTGTTCAATTGATTCTGGCACCGCCTCCCCTTGTCGAAATGAGAATTTTTCAATTTGAAAACGTAAAGTTGGCAACTTGTTTCTTGAAATACCAATAGAACTCACATTTTTAATATGAAAAATTCTCATTTTGCTAAGGTATGGGGAGGGGGCGGTGGTGGTGGTGGTGGTTTACTAGAATTAATCGAAAACGCTGTTCTAAGCGAATTTTGATATCTACGCATCATGTGATTGGTTAACTTGCTCTTGCTGTCAAATATGTACACTGGATATCACAAACATTTATGTTTGCGTGCTTAAAACAGTGTGAAAAGAATACACACAAGTTTTCGCGGGAAATTAAATGCTTGCATATCATTTTTCATTTTTTATTGATGAAATATTTTCCGGAATTATTGGTACTATATTGTTCAGCACTTCCCAGGATAATTTTATTTAGTGCTGGAAGTGAAAACGTAATAAGACAATGTAGTTTCTATCTCAGAAATGAACACACGTGGGTAGAGCGTTGAACTTCACCAGTTTTTTTTGAATTTTTCAATATAATTCCTTTCAATTGTTATAAATATCAACATTTTAAACAATTTTATCTGGTTTTATATGAAAAATGTATTTATTTCTACTTCTTTACGATCCTCTTGTTATTTGTGACCATTCATCACATTTAGCGGTGACTCCTACCTCATTTCTGAAAAATGAACATATCTATCAGAATTCTGATCGAATTGAATATAAAGTTACTAAATTTGATGCTTACTTGAAATTTTCCAGATCTTCAGAATCGAAATTGGTTACTATTTTATCCGTTTTAAATTTCCTAATACCTCCTATGTTCAATAGCTAACTCAATTACAAACAAGCTAAAATTGTTCAAAATGTTAATATCTATAACAATTGAAGGGAATTGTATGGAAAAATGTAAGAAAACAGGTAGTCAAGTTCGTCACCCTACCCGAATATTGTTCATTATGATATTTCAATTATGTAAATTTAAATCAGAAACAATGATTGAGAATTGAAATGCGCAATCATCACAATACTACTACGAGGCAGGATATAAGAATGCATTACGGTGGGCCAGATTTTCTCTTTTTTTTTTGGAAATTTACGAATGAAAATTACCTCACAGCAATGTAGTAAGAATTTCATATTTCCAAATTCAGCCAAGAAGTTTCAATTCGGTGTAGGTCCTAGTTGTTCCTTTTGGTGGTTTAGACTTCTCAACCGTATTGCACCCTCTTTCCCTCAAAGCTCCAAAAATGTAGTCCTTTGGTCGGTTTTTCTTTATTTTTTAAGTTTGTTCCTCGCATAACTTCCTTCCAACTTGATCTAAGAGACTGAAATTTGATATACAGATTTAGTAAAGGTCTTAAATGTGTGTTTTGAAGGTTTCAGCAATTCACTCCAATATCTGCCTGTACCTCTATCACTGTTCAAGGAAAAACATCCCAGAACATCCTTTTTGTATTCTATTAGTGAGCAGTTCGAATATCTTCTTCATTCATGAAAATCAGGCGCCTGGCGATGATTTTTTTAGTCTGATTTTCTATGTTATATTGTCAATGAAAACCAAGCTATTTCAGTTTATCAACCTGCGACAAATGAGGGGATAGGATGTGCAAAATCCGTCTGGGCGTCCTAGAAGAACATTACGACCTTTTTCAGCCATGCTAGATGTTTTATTTTTATTTTATTTTATTATTTTTACCAGGAAGATTAAAAGCGTTCCAATTCTCTCAATACGCTCAAATTGACGGTAATTTAAATATATATGAGTGGGAATGATCTAGGGTCAAAATTCGATTATGCCGAAATTTGGAGAAGGGGTCCTGAAGGACTAAAATCGCAAAAATGGTTTATTTTTGAGCAATCAATAGAGAATCGAAAGTTGTATAACATACCCAAAAATCAGGCCAATTAGGAGGGTAGGTATGAGGGGTTTTCCCTGTTTTGACCTTGAAAAAGGGCTCTTTTCCTCCATCACCTCTCCAAGCTGAGCTAGGAAGTTGAAATCTGATATGTAAACTTGATAGGAGCTATAGATCTGTCTTTTAAGGGTTTCGACTTTTCAGACTCATTGCGCCCCCTCACAATCTGGAAATTTGTTTTTTTGGGTGGGTTTTCTTATGTTTTGAGTTTGCTCATCTCTTAACTCCTCTCCAAATAGGGATAACATTTAGTAGGGGTCCTGGATGTGCCTTTTGGTGGTATTTACTTTTTATTCTTATTGCACTCCCTCACAACCTCGAAAACAAATTTTTTTGTTGATTGTTCTTATTTTTTGAGTTTATTCCTCGCGTATTCCATTCCCCCTCCCACAAATTGAAATAGGAAGTTTAAATTTGGTATGTAAATTGACTTTTTAGTCCCATCGCGCACCTCGTTCTCTTACCCATTACTAAGAAAAAGAACCTGGTGGTTGAAACTTTTACCGCGGTGTTTTAAGAACATTTAGCAACTATTTCAACCCCACCATTTGCAGAATCATATAAGGTATTTTTTTAATCGGGTTGAATAAAACTTCAATATTGTGACAGTGTTTTGAGCTAAAGCCATTTTTTCTTTCGTTTGTAAGGTGAAGAAAAATTGGACAGATTGCGACATTTTTGTATTATGAATGAGTGTGTAGACGGGGATTTTTCCGAAATTTAGGTAAAATAGATTAATGTGAACCCAGTGAAATAATGTTATTTTAGTTGCTAGTTTTTTTGATTATCTTGCCTAATCCTGGGTTGTGAGCCATTCTACCTCTTCGATAATTCTTTGAATTGTTCTTTCCTTCATTTGTCTTTTTAAAAAGTTCTTTGCGTACAACCAAGGTTGATTTATATTAATTTTTAATGTTATTATTGGTGTCTGTAGTTTGTAACGCTAAGCATGGTACAATAATTGTCTAGAGTATCTGAACCTTCTACTTTAAGAAGTAATTTTACCAACCATGTTGCTGTGTGTTCTTGAAACTTACTGTGAACGAATTACAATTGCTAATACAGTTTTCTGAAATGAATAATTAAAAAATATAAAAAAGGGTCGTATAATCTCACTAAAAGTTAGTTGTGGAATTACATACATACATGTACCATACATATTTGAAAAACTATAACGTGAAATTAATGATTGAATATCTATAAAATTCCAAACTGTAGTATTGAAAAACTGTTATTTAAAATTTAAAAATTTATAAAAATTCAAATTGTTATTGAAAACAACAAACATCATGTTTCGTGTGGTTTTTTTTGCAACACCTTCCTAATGATATGTTTTGTACCTGATGATATGCTTCGTTTTGTTGAAAAAATAAGTATGTAGGATTGCAGGTGTTGTAATGTATCCATTTTCGTGTAAATAAATCCGTAAAAATAAAAAACACCTTTTTAGTATCCCATAATTACAATAACCGTCGCGCTAATCCATCATTCAACTCCTTCCGAATTCGTAGATATTTACTTTTAGTCTGTGTGAAGTTTCATCGTCGGATAACTATCGCACCATGATAGATAAAACTTGGTTTTCGGTATTTTTAATTCGTTTCATATTAGCAGCGATGGGATCCCCGTTGAAAAACGATAAATTGCGTTATATGAGTCATATCAGTTTATTTGTCTTTTTCAACGTAATAGCGGTGATCTCTCAGATAACGTTTTTGTCTCTCACCGAAGACACAAATCTGATATGGATTGTCGTCAATAATCTGGTCCATAGTACAAATTATCTCGCCACCTGGGTGATCTTAATCTACAACAGGGCCTCTTTGTTGAAGATCATATCTGCATTTCAAATCAATATCTACCAGTACCCGGACTTAATGCTGAAATTCAGACCGTCAGAAAAAACAAGTGTTCTGCCAACGTTGATTTTGTTTGTAACTTCGTATTTATCGTTTGTGACCATTTTGGTAGCTCCTGTGGTATTTCAGATCATCAGCAAATTACCACCATCTGTTAACGGTCTCATGTTCCCAGCCTGGTACCCTTGGACTATTGATTCAAATTGGAAATATGCCTTGAGTTACACGTTACAATTGATCGGTGCCTATTTTTCTTGTTGGTTTATGCCTGGCAATATTGTATTTGTGATGCATTTCGTATTCGTCATACAAGAACAGTGTCAAGTAATAAACAATGTTTTGAAAAATATTAAAAATAACAACGCTCGCTCTATTCAACGGTTCCATTCCCATTTGGATCGTGAGCAATTTCGAAGAGATATTGTCGAATGTATGAAGCATCATTCAGCGTTGATCGAGTGAGTTGTGTAAACTAACTAATTGGAGTAAGGGTAGATTTTTGTTGATCATTTCTTCGAAAAAATTTATGATTGCTAGTGAAAAATATAGTGGATTTTGATGTAGAAGCTTCGATTTTGTTAAATTCCAATGGTGGAAAAGTTGTTATGATCGTCAGGTTTGGTTTTTCTGACTGGCCCTTCAACAGTGCGAATCATTCATGTGAAGAGTGATGTACCGGGTGTTTCGCATTAACCTCCCTTTTCTTATACCAGTGATAGGTCAGCTCATGAGACGTACATGTGTAATAGTTAGCATACCCAAAAAATCGAAGGGGCTGAGACATGCCATTTTCAAAATTTCATTTCCGCTCAAACTCGCCTCTCACTTAGAAATTCAAAGAAAAAAATGAATAATAATAAAAATTCACCGTTTACTCTAAAACACAGTATACACTCTCGAGTATGTGGTTTGGGAGTGAAGGGGTTCGTAAAATATAACAAAATGAATACCAAAATACATGACTAAAAATTTGCAACTTTTTCAGTTTTCTGTGAATAACTTTTAAAAATGCTATCATCAGCACCTTATTAAAAAATTTTCGAATGAACATGAGAGCACCTTTAATTCAGTGGCTGGGGCGGTACCCTGAGGGTTGCATTTATACAGAGAAAAAAAATACTAATTGGAGGAAAAAATTTTTTAGTAGTTTTTGAACCTAAATAGGAAAAAGTAAATAAATTTTGAAATTAAATGCCAGAGAAGCAAAACGATTGCGCGACAAAGCAAGGAATATGAGTGAGGGACTACGGTAAAAAATCAAGATTGCGGATGAAGTGGTTTACAAACGGGTTGAAAATTTTCTATTTTTCAGTTTTTTGTGGATAACTTCTGGAAAAGCTACTGTGAGCTTTCCACTAAAAATCGTTAAAATGACTAACACTGCACCCTCACTTCATGGTCTGAGCAAAAACCCTGAAAGTTGCTTCCCAACGTAGAAAAAAAAATTAATTGGATGTTATGAAATGAAAAATCATGAACTTTCAAGAAAAAAACTGATAATATTGAACATACCATATTTCCTTTTCCATTGGGAAGCAATCTTCAGAGTTTCTGCTCAGGTCATGGAATTGGAGTGGGAGGGGGGTTGCATTGCTAGTCATTTTAAAGATTTTTATTTGGGGAAAAATTTTTAATGTGGTGCTCATAAAGCCTTTTTTCAAAAGTTATTCAGAAAAGGCTGAAAAAGTTACAAATTTTTTGTCTCATTTTTAAAAATTAATTTTGTTATATATGACGGAACCCTTCGACCCCACTCTTGATTTATATACCACACCTACTCGAAAGTATACACTGTGTGTTATTATTGATTTTTTTTCTTCTAAAGTTCAAAGTGAGAGGTAGGTTAAGCGAAAATAAAAAAATTTTGAAAATAGTATATCTCAGCCCCTTTGATTTTTTGGATATGTCAACCATTATGCATGTAAGTCTATTGAGTTGGCCTATCATAGGTTTAAGCGAAGGGAGGTTAATGCGAAACACCCAGTATAATAGATGGTTATATTTATCTATTTTGATATTGAAGGTTTGATTTTGTCAAATTCTAATAGTGGAGAAATTGTTATGATAGGTTTAATTTTTCTTGCCAACTCTTTAACAGTACGAATCATTCAAGTGAAGGGTGTTGTACATAATGGTCGGAGTAGAATGAGTGTGAAGGAAAATGCATTGTCATTTTATAAATTTTTAAGCGCATGATTACTTTTTAAAATTGTATTAAGAAGACATAGTATTTAGTATCGATAAAAATCTTCAATAATTGTCGATTGTTTTTTTTATACCCAAAGGTTCATCAACCACTTTGTTAAATGCTATAAATGGATTTTCGTTTTGAATTTACTCTACAGTACATCGGTATTCACCATAAATTGCTATATTATGATTGCAGTAAGTAGAAACGTAAATTTTCAGTCGAATTATATTATTGTAATTTAATAATGATGCGTTTTTAAATCGTTAAATTCTATGCAGGGTGATCATAACTTGGGAAAATTCGCGCAAACTGTATTCGAGCTGCTCATAGTTTTCCCTTATTTCTTCGTCTACTGTTACATTGGTGAAGTTTTCAAGGATGTGGTAAATATTATCAGCAAAATTATTTTTTACCACAACACAATCCATTACAAGAATCAACTCGATATGTGAACTGATCTCTATAAAAAAATTCTTACCATGCATAAAAGTCAGTCTATCGCGGATAAGACGCAGCTTGGCAATTTTTCTCTACTCTCTTCCTCGTTTACAAAATTTTATCGACCGCAATTATCAAATTAGCGAGTCTTTGTGTAAGGGTTAGCTGGGTACGATCGTGAGTAGCATTCGAGGGAAAAGGAAATTTTTTTCGCAAAAGAAAAAAAATAGGAGAGAATAAAAGGAGAAATTTATTACTGAATGAGATGAATCGTATGCACGATGGATTATGCGGGGTGCACTTTGGCGACCGAGTAAAGGGATCAGCCAGAAATATACGAATAAGAAGAACGCCCAAAGAACCGTATGAAAGCTAATCTTAAACGTCTTGATTTGTGAATAAGGCTAAATTGTAGCCACAATAGAGGCACGAAATAACCGACAAAAGAGGACCGGATAGTTGGAGAAGACGCAACGATGAGGTGATGAGGGGGCTGTGCACCTCGCTGCCGTCATCTTTAGCCTTCTTTCTCTGTTACTCTGTTTTACTCCGTATGCTGCTCCGGTCGCGAACTGACGACGAAGAGCGGAATGTTCACTTTTGTAAATACACCGACTGAATAGCCTTCATTTGCGAACCATCCTCTCTCTAAACATGTAAAACTCTTTCATTCAGAAAATGTAAACTTATTACCCCGGGCACGGTGCACACCTTATTATGATGCTTTTACCAAAATTACCACCGAAATGTTATCTCTCTGCGATACTCGCGCGTATATATCGTCGTATGTATAGAAGCTTTAGCGAATATTTTGCTCCATGTCGCTCGCGGTCGTTGCATATCACTATAGTGTATTTCTACAATGGATCTAAATTTATTTATGCAGTTTTTAAATTCAATGAAAAATTCGTACACCAAAAAAAATTACTAGTAGGAAAGAAAGCTTTTTATTACAATATATAATTCAATTACCTTGGAGTGAACAATTAACAATTTTCTATTTATTGCAGAATGATACGATGAAATTTTCCATCTATGACATCAACTGGTTTGATGAAAATTTGAAATTTCGAAAATTCGTCGTATTTCTATTATCCGTGACAACTCCAGAAATCAACTTGAAATATAGTCCACGTTCAGTTGCATCTTATGCTTTATTCGCTTCGGTGTTGAGAACTTCTTATACATACGCTAATTTAATGCTGAATATGCATAGATAATTTACATCATTCAGTCTGCTGTGTTGTAGCTGAAATCAAAATTGCTCGCTAAATGTTTCTATTTTCGCTTCGATGTTATTTCTTGGGATAAATGGTAACTTGAAAAAAGTGCACATCTCGTCAATATTTAATTTTAATAGCACAATGTAATACAAACATCTCAATTATTCACTATTTTTTCTGTGTTTGCTAATTTTTACTTTCTTATCATCTTGAATTTCTCATTTTTAATATGAATGTAATCTGAATGAGATCCTATTTAATCGCATCATCATCATAATGACAATTTTCCTTTGTAATTGTTACATTTGTATTGGAATTGAATTTTGTTTCTTATTTGTTCCTTGTCAGTGATGAGAAATGAAAACTTAATTATAAATTATTATAAAAGTGGCAGTGTACCAAATACATAAGTTATTGATACCTAAAAAGAGGTCCAGAAATGTTTATCATGTGTAAGTTCATCTGATATAGAGAACATGTCGTATGCACGATTTGCCTGTCTTACTCTCGGCCAGTTTCATCAACTTATGAAATATTCCTGATTGTGAGTATGTCTGATTGTTCAAAGCAGTTTCCAATAATTTTCATCTCTTCAATTTAAGTATTTGTCATTTCGCAACAGACTGTACAAAATTTAATTTTAAGGTTTTATCGCTAAGCCAGTTTCTCTTGAGGGCTTTAACATCGTTCATTGCACAAAAGTAATATTCTAGGGCTGGTTTGGTGATATTTGAGAAACAGGGGTTGTCGCTAGTTCTTGAAACATTTCATATCAAACTGGAAATTCAGTAAAAAGTTGGAGAAAGTTCGACCATATTTTTAGTCTGATTTTCTAGGTACATATGTCACATTGTCATTGAAAACCAGGTTATTATGGTCTATTGACCTAAGGGGGAAAGGGGCGGGGAATATCAACAAAATCCGTTGAATGGCCATGTCAGATACTTATTTTATTTTTTTTCTGAAACCAAAAAATTCTTCGCTCAGCTTGATGCTGACCAATTTAATATTCGGGAGTAGGGATAACCTCGGATCAAAATTCAGTTGGCCCAAATTTGAGGGAGGGGTGCTGATAGGTTAAAGTCGCGGAAATTGATACTTTTTCAGCCAATTGATAGACAGTCCAAATTTGTATAACATATTCAAAAATCAGCCTCTTTGAGTTGATGAAAAGAAGGCCTGTACCTCCCCTATCTCCCTTTCAAATTGAGCTAGAAACTTGAAATTTGGTTTGTAGATTTGTTAAGGGCCATAGATGTGCCTTTTGAGGTTTGACTTTTCAGACCCATTGCGCCTCCTTACACCCCATGAATGTGGTTTCTTGGGCGGGTGGTCTCATGTTCTGAGTTCATTCCTTGCGTAGCTCCCCTCCAAATTGAGAAAAGAAATTGAAAATTAGTATGTACATGTAGTAGGGGTCCTAGATGTGACATTTTGGGGGCATCGATTTTTTAGCCTCCTTGCACCCCTCTCACAACCCCCCAAAAAGTTGTCTTTTTGCTAGTTTTTCTCATTTTATACGATTGGGCGAGAAAGTTAAAATTTGGTATGTAGATTTTCTAATTTTTTTGAAACTTGGTCCAGCTTTGTAATAATGACGATTTTGTAACAATCATTGAATTTTAGTACCTATCAAAAATTCGTTAAAATTGCTTACAAAATTTTCATCTCAAAAATTTGATCACCTAAATTCTGTGTAAGCCTCAAAAATTAAAAACAGTTTTGAAATCTGTAACAATTACTTGTAGTTTGATTTCCAGGACTTTCTTCATTAATAGATAGAAGTTGACCATGTAATAATTCAAGTTTCTGCGTTTCATTATAACTCATAATATGAGAGTCATTATTCCAAGGTACTCGGTCATTAATGCTTGATAAGTTTTTTCTTCAACATACGAATATTTGAATGACTGATGTGATTATGTCTCCTCAATTTCTTACAGTAATAATACATCTCCGTAGGTCCGATTGTTTCATTTATCTGATCTTGGTTTTTAGAAAGCTGCAAAATGAATGGATCCACCGCGTCGTATGAAATATCGTCGTTCTGCTGATACATATTTCGCTTTAATGCAGTATTTGGTTGCTTCAGATTTTTTTTTGTTATTTATAAGAAACTTGATTTTATATTCAACTGTTTTGGATTTCGCGTACTTTTTCGAAAGTAAGATACTTACAGAATCAAAGGGATGATTTTAGACATCTGATGAGATTTATTTGTTGACAGTTTGACCCTCCTGAAGCGTGTTCAAGTGTTAATTTTGATGAACATAGCTTAGGAAAGAAGTTGGCGGGCATATCTCGCGAACGAAGCCTCCATACGTCTTTCATTCAAGCTGTCTGAATCTTGTCAGGAAAACTTCAACACCGACCGTCTCCGATTCAGACAAAATCAAGCTAAAATCTGAAAAAAACTTTAAGAACCTAACATTTTGTAAAACAGAAACCATTTTAGTTGAGAAGTTGAAAATTTAGTACCTGTCTACTTTTGACCTGCCAAATCCATTTTTGGCATTTTTCAATTGATCTGGAGTTTCTGGAAAAAAATGTTTCTTGTTTTTCTCGAGGATTTTTAAATTATTTATGCAAACTGGCTGGAGATAAACTTCAACAGCTGAAAATTTTAGGGCGTATATTGGTAACCTACACAATAGACGGCAGTACTTTTTCAGCGAACTTCAGGCGGTTGGTACAGAAATGCCATTTTTTGACGAATAGGTTATCTAGAAAATTTCAGAAAATACACTTCCATACCTTCCGGGCTGAAATTCTCCGTAAAAGTAATTTAATTTGTTGGTTGGGTTCTTAATGCAGATCATTCAAATTTTTAGCTGCCGCAGGTAATTTTCAGCCAATATGGAGCAATTTCAAAATCCTGAAAAAAATAATCTTTTTCTAATGATTTCAGATCAACTGGAAAATGTCAACAAAAGGTTTGACAGGTCAAAATTTGGCAGACTTCAAATTTTCAAGTTCTCAATTTAAATTGTTTCCGTTTTACAATATGTTGATTTTTTAAGCTGTATAAGTTTTTTTCAATTTTTGAAAATTCTTCATAAGTCTAAAAATCAAATTCGGCAGCAGAAATTTTGGCTAATGGGATTTTTCAAAGTGTTTTTTCAATCTAGTTTAGGTTTGTCCAAATCGGAGGTATTCGGTGGAGAAAGTTTCCTTGTTAGATGCAATTCAGTGCCTTAATTCCTTCTTGGATTGAAATCAAAACACTTGTATATGGTATTAGGGTCTTGATAAGTTCAATATGTACAATAGCCACGTTTTTCTTCTTCCAGCTGATCCAAATCAGTCATTTTATTTCAACTGGCAAATAATTATACAGTTATCGACCAGTCGTGCCACCCTGCTCGTAGTTGCATTCCATTTCGTGTAAAAGTATGAAATGCTTCGCTGTTAGCTTTTTCGTACGAAATTAAAACACATAAAACACGCGTTAATGGGTTTCAGCGACAATTTAACCAAAAATCCTCGGCAATTGTAAATTGAATTGACGTACGTACAAAAAAGTTGACCGTAGGAAACGCTTGTACAAAAATCGCTACCGGCCAACAATTAATAGGTAATAAAAAATACGCCAATATTCGTTGGGAGTTTCAATTTTTTTAATCGCTTCAACATTTATCGTTGTGTTTTCCGACTCATCGAACGAATTAGCGTGGCATCCGTTAATTAAAAACCACCACCTATAACGATATATTATACAACAAGGCGTGGGGAATCGAATATCAAAAGTAATGAAAGAGGAAAAGAGTAGCAAGAGCAACGCACGATGGCGATAGTGATGGTGCTGGTGTACCTACTACCTACCCTTGTACATTATCATCATCGACGCTTTACGTGTAGAGCGTGTACTTTCCGGCATCGAGAAATTTTCCCATCGCGGTGGTAGTCGTTGTTACAACGAACGCAACCGTACCGTTTACCCTATCGAGATGGTTGCGCGAGAAAAAAAAATAAAAAGAATAAAAAGAAAAACGCTTTCTTGTGCTCCTGTGCATCCCCCGTTGTTGTCTTACTTTGTGATATACGTAAGATTATTAACGCAACGTCTCCGTTCTAAGGTTGAACATTCCCTTCTGCCATCAAGCTTCATGACCCAGCCACATCGACGAAAAACGAGTAAGAAAAGGAGCGAGGAAAAGGAAAAAAAATAGAATAAAATAAAATAAAAAGTAAAATCCATATTTACCATGTGCAAACACAAAAGACCGCGTCGAGAAAGATATTATTTGAAAAAGAGAAAACGCGGCGACACGGTCTCTTTTATATACAAAATGATCGCGGCCCATTGTGAACCAGACGGAACAATACGAGCGCGTGACGCAACAAAAGCTTCTCCCGCGCAAAAAGCTCCCATTCAAAGGAATGAAAGAAATTGTATTTTCTTCTTTATCAGAATTCATAGATCGAAAAAAGAGGTAAATCGAAATTATCGTAAATTATCTAAAGGCTACGGTATGGATATACGCCGTGCTGCCGTGGTGCGATTCTTCGCGCGTCCTTTCCTTATTTTGGTCGACATCGTCGTCGTCATCGTCATAACCGTCGGTCGGGAGGTGATACAATGTAATAATCTATCGCCCTTCACTCACGACATCTTATTGTTTCGAGCCCTACCAGAGCGCGTTTCGTAAATTACACGCGTCATTTTTATCGCCTGAAAAGAAAATCAAACGAGCGAGGGTTTCCGTAAAAAAAGGCCATCGACATTAAATAGTCAGCTAATATTTAGTCGAATTTCGTTCGTTCGTTCGTTCGAAGGACACATATTTTCGGTGTCTTCGATGATGGAAGTTATAATTTTTGATAGTTCTGTGTCGCTGAGTATTTCCAGCAATCACGAGCTTTTTATCATGTTAAAAGTGAACTGAAATACAAAATGAATAATTTAAATTATGTAGTTGAAGAAATGTTATACGTAGTATAAGGCTATGCAGGTTTGTTTTTTTTTTCAAGAATTTCTGTTTTCGGCCACTTTGTGAAGAAATATTTTACACGCGTAAATATAAAAAGTTGTATAAGCCCATTCAATGTTCAATACAACGTAATGCCGTCTTGATTGTCCGGCGAGTTGCATTGTTAAGTTTTCGTATTGTTATGGTGTGTTCTTTGTCCGGCATAATTATTTAGCCACCCTGGACACGTCCCCGTACTTGACCAAACAATAGCCGATGACTTATTGGGGCGCCGTCTACGGCTTTTGCAAGTGCTTCTCTATTAATAATAGCCACGTCGTTACCCTTTCCTCCTGCTATGTACTGCTACTACTACTACTACTGCTGCTACTTCTTCTTCTTCTTCTTCTTACAGTAGAATTCAAAAGCTGGCGCTTTTCATCCGTATCGACGGATAAAAGCGCCCGATTATAACGACGTCATATTTTAAACGACACAGTAAAGAAAATTTTACTATATCAGGCCAAACGTATAAAGGCGCTGAAGTTCGCGGGAGTTGTTCGGCATCGTTCGTAGCGTTACCGTGTCCTGTATATAGAGTACGATGTACATTGTTGGATCGCTCGTTCACTTTGTACGGAGGGTTTTTGAATTCTTCGTTATCGACATTGTTGTCATCGTCGCGGTAACTTAATTGGCTATTGATCGGACTGGTGTGAAGATTTTGAGTATTTCGAGTTCGTTTATGGCTTGTTTATACGTAAAGAATTGAGCAGAGGTATATGGTTGTGGAATCCACAAAAAATTGTAGTTCTTCTTTAATTCGGATCGTTTTTCAATATTGAAAAGGCAGCGGCCCCAGGTTTAACATGTCGGATAGAACATTTTTTCATAGAGGTGTGAAGTCCATTAAACACTACCAAAGTAGAAATTTCAGCCTCCAAGCTTGCCTTGAGAGAGGGAGGAGTTGGAGAGGATTGAATCTTGTAAACCGCTTAAAAAGAATGAAAAATAATAAAAATAGAAGTAACTCGGCGTTCAGGACATCGGGGCGCTTTTTTTTTACCGCGATATTCTCTCGTTATGGGCCTCCTAGAGGTGGCATGGTTTCTCGGATCTGCGTGTAACACTAGGGTGGGTCATTTTTAACTTTTTTTTTTTGAAAATCGAAACATCTTATTGAAGTGGGGCAAAGTAACGTAGTAAAAATTTCAGTCCCCTATCCATTGTAGAAATTTTAATCCGGCTCTAAAACTGTTCATAATTTGTAAAAAATTCAAAAAAAAAATGTATTAGAAAATAATAGTTTTAGTATGACTGGCTTTACCCAAAAAGATCATTTGAGACGGTAGAGGGTTTTATAAAATGTGATCATTTTTGGCATATTCGTGTATTTTCAAAAAAAAATTGGCAAAAAATTGGCAAAAAAATTTAGAGAGCTGGAAACTCATAGAATGGGAAGGTTGAGGAAATTTCTAACCACTACCTTGTTCTCAATAGCAGTGTGAAATCAGTGAAGATATGGAAAAATGACAAAAAACCCATCAAATCAGAACCTCTGAACATCGACTCCAATCGACTAGATGGATTATAATATTGATAATCTTCTCTTTTTATGATTACCCAGCTCTCTACATTTTTTTTTCGATTTTTTAGCAATTTTTTTTTTTAGTATACGAATATGCGAGAGAAATGCAGGTTTTACATGATTCTATAGAGGAGATTCACATTCAGAAATCGTCTGGATAAAACTAGTCGTACTAAAAATATTTTTAATAAAAGTTTTTTCAAACAATTTTTTCTGAATCTTTTGAATTTTTTTTCAAATTTTGCACCGTTTTAGAACCGGATTGAAATTTCTTCAAGGGATAGGGAGCTGAAATTTTTACCACCTTCTTTTGACTCCGCTTCATATATACTGTACTCTATTACGTTTCGATTTTCGAAAAAAAGTCCAAAAAGGACGCACCGTAGGGTAACACCTCCGAGAGAGGGAGGATTGAATTTCCATCCAATTTTGAGTATTTAAAAAATCAAAAAATATGAAGTAACTCGCTACCACACTTGTGGTATAGGCCACTCAGAGGTGGCATGGACACATAGATTCATGTGTATCATCTCGGGGATAGATTTGCACAGTTTCAGACATTGTGAAATTACTCACTACTATCTGGCTTTCTAGACATAATTTTTTCACCAAGAACAACGCATGGTATAGGCCACCTCTGCAAAAAAAAACAAAAACAAAAAATTTTATTTTATCATTACATTTGTGAATAAAGTATGATAAAAATGAGAGTATGTAGGCAGGGATTCTCAATTGGTATTCCTAAGAGGAAAACAAACATTGTTTTTCAAATTCTGGAAAAGGTAAAATGCGACCCTTGTGATGAAATTTTTTTCGAAAAATCATTTTTTTTAAACTGAAAAGTTGTGATTTTATTTAAAATTGATATCCGAAATCCATTTCAGTGGGAATTTCCTCCGCGGTTTTTCAGGAAATCGGGGAAAACCACAAAAGTGATTTTTAAAAAAAAAGAAAATGAAACAAAATTCTCAACACTGATCATTTTGAGTTCAAATGTGTATAATAATTTCATTTTGAAATGAAATTTTTTATTCAATTTTTTAAAAATTTTCCTACTTTGAATGAGTTTTGCCAGTTTAAAAAATTGAGTTGGGAATCGAAATTTTTACCACATTCTCTTGAGGTCATGATTTTTTTTTTACGAATTAGGTACTAACAATTTTTTATAATTCTAGAATTTCGTAAATTTGTTATTTGATAACGAGACTATATTTCTCGTTTTGGATTGGAGTTGAGGTAGACGAAGTAGTTGATTCTGAAAATTCTAGCCAGTGATTTATCTCCACCATTTGCTGGATTATTGGATGAGTTCACTGGAGCGATGCCGTCAATTTCTTCTTCATATAACTTATCTTCACTGTGTCCATCTGTCTCACTCTGAACTACAGCAAAATAAGCCATATTTTCAATATGACGCAGTAAAAGAATTATGCAAGTACTTAAATCAAGATCTTACCACAAACCAAAGCGCCATCATTCTGGATCCTGTAATTTCCTTCCCCTACAGCTGCCAACACCACTGTATCACCATCAATCGCTCCTGGTATTTCTTGAATAACTGATTGCGTGATCACATTCACGGTCACATCGGTTGCTGAATCATCATTTTGTGGTGGAACTTTGCCACTTTCTGTTGCCATGCATTCCTTTTTTTCCTGTTATTTCTCATATTTATCCACCTTTCATCGAGATGGGCAGTAGATCTCTGCAAGTTCATAAAATGATGCTCACATACAGTTACAGAAATATGCGATTTATTATAAAAATTACTTCGACTACGTTAGATGTGTAGTTGAATTGATTTGTAATTTTTTCCACGTATTTTCTTTTATTTTGTTGTTGTTTTTTTTATTTGCTAAAATATTCTCGTACTTCTTTATCGAACTAAGTAGGATTTCGATTGCTGCTGGTGAAACTAACGTATTTCTACCCGTTTTGAGTTTTATGTGTAGAATTATTCGAAATTGAATAGCAAAAAATATTTAATAAATATTAAACGTAATAATCACTCGCGATCACTTGCATTGACTGCGTATTCAATTATAGAATGAAAAAACTGAAAAATGAATGTACGCATCCATTGGTATTCAAAATCGCGCCCCTTGACTGATTTATTTCACGTTACTATTGATACATAGAAAAAATTGGCAACGTCTCATACAAATATAACTTGTAAAGGTGTTACTTGGATTATGAACTTCAATTAGTAATGCATTTGGATTTGATCATGAATTGAAAATTGACAGACACTTACTTTAGTTCCTAATTGTACTATAAATATTAGTGAGCCCTTCACCTTACTGAAGTAACGACTATGAATTCGGGCTTGTCTCTCTTCTTCTCTGATAATGATGATAATAGCGTTGATGTTTAATTTGTATTTCATGTTGTGCCATGATTTATTTATGCTGAACCACTACTTCCTGGTGAATTAGATGCTGGCCTCCCATCAAAACTTCGTAACTCCAGAAAGCAAAATTTTACAAGATACACAAAGAACTATTTAATTGACCACGTTTCATTTTCATTATTTCATTAACGTTCGACGATTTCAATTTTAGCTGTATCACAACATCAACTGAAACTGAGCTGATTTCGATTAAAAGCACGTAAAATTGTAATTTTGAGCCGCTATTTTATAATTTTACGAACGAGAAAATTACTAAACAATACATTTTCCATTTGAGTAAATTTTTGCGCAAAACACCGACTGAGTTTCGAGGTACGAGTGGTGTTGCGAGGAAATCAATCGTAAAAATTCAATAGTCAAAGTTTAAGCTGATCAATTTTTTTTCCAATTTTTTTTTGGATGTGTTAAGGTGTTTCTGTTCGAAAAACACAAAAAACCAATTTTTCAAAGAAGTGAAGTCACGAGGTTTTGGTGGGAAAAAGTAAACAGATGCTTATTAGCCATTAGGATGTCGGAAAATGTTCTTCCTGATTGAGTTCCACATGTACCTCATCATCCAGAAAATTTTAAAGTAATTACTCTTTCTTGACTGATAGATGTATTTGTAGATGGTATTAGGTACGTGGAATTTTCCGTGTAGTTCATCTGATGACGATCATCGTACTATTATTATTTAAAAGAAAAATTACGAAAGTATAATTGATCGTAGCAACGGTATTGATTTTTATGAGCATTAGATGGAATTATAAAGCGTCAATTTCGTATTTCCAACCAGCCAATGTAACATCTAAAGAACGAGAGCTGTAGCCTGACTACGTCGTCGTCGCGAAACACAACACAACGCTGCCAAAAGTGTACTGGAAATAATAACTTTGCAACTTAACAGGCCCCAGCAGCTCATTCAACACGTTTGTGGCCGTATTCATGTGCAGATTTGGGTCCTTTAATTTTCCTATTTACATGACAAAAACTTCATCTCTCTTTCACAACAGAAAAGCTACGACGAGAATAGACTGAATACTTGGATTGTGTGCTAAGCTTTTGTGTGTGTTCGATGACTATGTGCGGCGCGGTACTTCTCTCTCTTTCTCTCTCCTCGTATACCTTTCTTTCTCATCGAGAGTACTTTGCCTCTCTCCGTTTCATACACACATACTGTATCATTGTACTGTATACGCTCCGTACATTACGTATATATTGTAGTTCAACAAGGCGGAGTGGAGGGAGGCGAGGAGGTTTAAAGGTATGTAAAATGTCCAACAAAGGTTCATCAACCCTCTATCCTAAATTGTTTGTATATGTATCAAACAGTTATACGAACCAAATACATCTAAAATTATTCCTAGGGAAATGAATTGGTTGCCACTTTATTCGAATGGACGATGGACTTTGATAGGTCTCGAACAAGCAGTAACTTCAAGAATGAATGTCAAACCTCCCCTGTTGTACATGAAAATGAATATTTCTGACTGTTATCATTTCGAATAATATTATAATCATAAAAATCGAAGATTTCCTACGTATATTGTACTGGTAATGTGAGGTACCCTATAAACATTGAATTATTGGCGCGATGATGGTAGCCATTGGAGAGCCTAGGGAAAGCAGAGCAGAACAGAATAGAAGGGTGATTCGGCGTAGGGTAAACAAAGCACCATCATCGCAATAGAAAGAAAAAAAAAAGTATATTTCGACTGCTGGTTTTTTTCCTACCCCCTCTTCTCCCCTTCGTTGTTGTCTACACAAAGTAAGCGCCGGACACTTGCTTTTCATTCATCCCTTTCATTGTTCTAAATGTTCGCGGTTTTGTGCTCATGAACAATGAGCATTTGTATAGGTTCTAAAAATGAAATTTTCGCTGCGTCATTCGTAGTGTATATATTTTTTCGTGTTAAGTTTCTATCTTTTTTCTTCCCTTCTTTTCTCTCGCTCTGTCTTTGGGTTGCGTAACTTTTCATCGAGTCGACGTTGCATTGGCATATATGTAGAGGTGATAGTGTGTGGTGTACCTATTCGCGTTATCGGAAGTGAAATTCTGCAGGTTGTACGTACGTCCTCTGCAACGACGTGGAATTTTCCAACGTGCTCGTAGAAAATGTATACAATTCTAAATCTTGAAATTTCTTCTACCCATTTTTTCATTTATTTGCAATATTTAAGCGTAGCCTTAGATAGTGGTGTAACGACATTCGACTTCTGGGAAAGGATTTGCTGAAATTTATTTTTAGTAACTCAGAAATATGTAGCTCAAACAAAGTGAAGGGTAAAATTGTGCAAAATCGGGGAGAGGGATCCAGGGATGGGTAAATGAGTATTTTGACGTATTCTGAGCTCTAATTGTTGAATTGATGGTTCCGCGGGTAGCAAATTTTAGGAGGGTGGCAAAAATTCAAGTACTTCAATAGTTGGATAGTCGTTTGAATAGTCATTTGTCTATTTTCAGATTACACCTCTGATAATAAAATCGTTCGAGAATCTTCAGTATCAAAATTTTCAAATTTTTTATTGCACATACTCCACGAAAAAACGTAGACACCGTTGAAGTTATTTCATCTGTGACATAATTTTATGAAGGGGGAAGGGGGGAGAAAATATGATGGAAAATTTTGCAGTTCGCTTCAAAAAATTTAAAATTATTGAAATTTCTAAAATTTACATGCGAAAGAACGGCCAAATTTAGCAATTAAAGTTTAGAAATGAGTCAATATACCAATTTTTCTACTCCTAACCCTCAAAATTTTGTAAAATTTGAAGAAAAATTTTCACTTACGCCCTTCCTTCATGGAAAGTCATGTATTGTTATGCCGTTAAATACTGTTGAGGAATTTCTCTGCGGAGAGCGGTGGTATCGTGGTGGTGAGATGAGTGGTTTAGGCGGGTTGCGTTCACATAAGTCAAAGGAGCGGTGTGGAAAAATTCCCCGGGCGGAAAATTCCTAACTGTCCTGCTGTTAGCGTGTAAAAATATATTTTTACGTAAAAAAAAATCGCTCATAGTGTCCTCTATCCCACTCCCTCCCTCCCTCCTTCACGCTTTCAGTTATTGGCTTCAAATCTCTGTTATCGCTTTTTTAGCCTAGTTTTTCGTAAGGTAACCGTGGCTAATTTAATTGTCCAGTCTAAAAAAATTGATTACTCTGTTCCATACTGCCGACAGTAAAATTGTGTTGATGTTTAAAAAACCTGAAAACCAAATTGCGTTAGATCCAAATTGATAGAGATGAGAAATTGAGTTGTGTAAAAATTTATCCATCAATCGATAGGAAATCAAAAGAGCTATAACGTATTCAAAAATCAACCTCCTACTGTGATTAGATCCGAGTTGATATATTTTTTACGCTCGTGCAGGAAAGGTTGCCTACTTATGCTTTTATGGGGGTCAAAATCACTTTGAAAATCAGTTTGTCAAACGTCTATTTTTACTGTAACAATTTCTTTCAACGAAAAAAGAAGCGCGTTTCGTCTCCTCCTCCTTCTCCTCATTATGCTATTGTAAACTGATACCAATTGTGACCGTGTGATGAGTTTAATTTTTCATTAGTAAAATCAACTCCAGAAATATTATTTCAGTAGCTGCGAATTTAGTTGCAAATAACTTGAAATTGTGTTTTGAAAATCCTGCATTTCGCTAACCGGGGAAATCCTACGAGGAATTAGGGAAAAAGGAGGTAAATTCATTGTCGCTTTTCTTCGAGATTATTGCTTGCAGCGATCACTTTTGAGTCGGATGTTGAGGTGGATGAACGTGTACTAATATGGGAGTAAAGCACACGCGAAAAGAAAAGGTACGCCGCGCCGATAAAAAGACTTCACCATTTTCGTAAGCGAAAGAGACGCGACTCAAGTGCAAAATGAAGTCCGTTGTTGTATACACTTACATTGTAGTATATTATTTGTGAAAAAGCGAACCTGTGTTGAGAAAAAGACGGAATGAAGAAACGCGGTAGATACTCGTAGATACGAATGAATGAAGAATCGTGCATGAGGGTTGAGTGGGTGATGATTTAAGAGAGAAAGAGAAAGAAAGTGAGAAAGGTGGCGCGAAATAAAGAAGCAAAAAAATAATGCCCGTATCGCTGGTGCGCGTGTGTGTTGTATTCAAAGCATCGTCGTCATTGTCGTCGTCGTTGTCGTTGTCGTCGTACTCTCTTTTTCTATGATGAAAAATCCATTTCCATAGAATTTTTACAGCTATCTCGATGTCTTTTGGAAAAATCTCTATTGTTAGAAATGAATGGAAAGTTGAAGTTTTATGTCGATTTTCGATGTAAACTTTGTAAAACCTTATGAACAAAAGGGGATAAAAATAAATAATCATTGGTGACGATGAGGCATGCCGGAAAAAAGATAGTTCTTCGGTATTCTGAATTAAACGTCTACGTGCGATACACTGCTCCTAAAAACGTATACAATACGTCGTACGTAACGTACATACATTTATGGGTATAAATCACTCTTGCTCTCTGCTTATCCTATTCGCAATCCACCGCTACGTTGCTTGTATATTTCGTTCAAGATAGACTGATCTGAAAAACTCGAGGGGGTCGCATAGACCATATAGTAAGTTGACTTTCGTGGTATTCAAGATGGCGATCGGATTTTCCCTACACAGATGAATTATAATATGCTTAAAAAATCTTTAACGTTTACAGATTAACTTTGCTTGGAAACTTCTTGCGACATTCGATTTGTTTTGTGGAGATTGATGATCTAATGAATTGTGGTAATCGATAAGTGGTGAGTGAACTTTAAAAAATACCAAATTATTTATTCATAGGAAATAATAATAATAATGGGAACAAAAGATTCTTTTATGCGCTTATAGAAAAAAAATACTAAAAGAATAGAAAATATAACAATTCAACATGAACGAAGGAATGCAAAAATAAGTGAGTTACATCAGTGGAGAATATAGCGGTTGAAAATGTACAGTTTGTAGTTGAATATTTAAAGAAGTATTTATAATAAGAAAACCATAATTTTGACGGCAACTTGGGAAAAATTAACTAGCCAAAAATTATTACAAAACGAGACAAGAGAAAAAAAACATCCATTTATTTCTTTTTTTTAAACCAAAAAGGCAATTTTTACTATTACAGTAAAGTGCTTCTCACTCCTTTGTCTGAGCAGAAACCCTGGAAGTTGCTTCTCAACGAAGAAAAAAATATATTGAATGCTATAAAATGAAAAATCATGATCTTTTGAGAAAAAATTGATAAATTTCAACATTTCACACTTTTTTTTCCATTGGAAAGTAACCTTCAGGGCTTCTGCTCGGACCATGAAGTGGAAGGTGCACTGCTCTCTATTCCGGTGTTGAAACGCGTTAACGCTACAATAAACAACACAAGATCACATAGTTGTATCCATGTAATAGAACACATTTTCTTAGGCATAATATTAGCGTTGAGTATTGCAGTAAAATCCTTTTCAGAATTGATCGTAATTAACAGGTCAAATGTATATTGTTCTTTGAAGAACGATGGTACATGTGGGTAAATCAAGTTTACGGGAGAATCTTCACTCTAGCGAAACTTTGTGTTAATACATCGGGCATCAGATCATGTAGTCATTTTAAAGATTTTTATTGGAGAGCTCATGATATCTTTTTCAGAAGTTATCCACAAAAAACCGAAGAAATTTAAAATTTTCAACTATTTTTTTATACTTGTAAGTTCACAGTTGGCGAACCACTTCATCCCCAATCTAAATTTTTTTACCAAAGTTCCTGAATCGTATTCCTTGCCATGTAGCGCAATCGGTTTGCTTATCTCGCATTTACATTCAAAATTAGATTTTTTCTATTTTTGTTCAAAAATGACTGAAAAATTTTTTTTTGAATTGATATTTTTTTCTCCACATAAATACAACCCTCTGGATTACCATCCCAATCACTGACTTGAAGTGGTTCCCCTGATCACTTAACATTTTTTCAAAGTAGAGCTCCTAATCTCTTTTTCAAAAGTTTTTCACAAAAAACTGAAAAGGTTACAGATTTTTAGTCATGTTTTTTTGTATTTATTTTATCATATTTTAAGAACCACTTCACCTCTGTCCTTGATTTTTATACCACACATACTCGATACTAAATACCGTGTTTTAGAGTAAACAGCGAATTTTTGTCATTATTAATTATTTTTCTATGAACTTTCAAAGTGAGCAGCACGTTTTGGCGAAAATAAAATTTCGAAAATAGCACAACTCAGCTCCTTCAATTTTTTGGGTATGCTAACCATCATAGAGGTAAGTTTTATGGGTTGACTCATCACTGGTATAAGGGAAGGAAGGTTAATATGAAATACCCGGTAGTTATGTATGGTTGCTCATCCTTTGAGCCGCCGGGGCTCATCTGCATCGATTCATAAATTCTTTTTTTCTATGCAAATAATTCGTACTCGAGAGCAGCACGACTTTTGAAATATATTCTCGAAAGTAAACTTTTTCCAGACTCCAAAACTGCTATTACTTTTTTGAGATCGATTTGCCGAACCGTTTTAGAGGTCCTCAAAGTTGAACAATTTTGTCACTCATTTGAATTTCTTTTTTGCTCACCATATTCCACTAAATTCAGGTAGAGTGCTCGTCTTTGATCCAAAATACTCTGAATACATTGCGAACTGGAGATATGAGCTGGTATCATTTCTTGAGCCATTACCATCGGTATAGGAGTTCTTGAAGTGGAAATTCCTATTTTATCCTATTTGACTCGACCTGAACATATATTTTTTTTACTGCTGCTCATGTGGACCAAGAAGTCGAGGTGTGAAAGCGACGAAACGCGTTCACGACGTTCAATAAAAACTTTATTTCAACATAAATTCAGATACTTGATAATTTATTATAACATGACCGTTGCATGATTATTACACAGATGTTTACGGAATAATTACAAATTGACGAAAAAAATATAAATTTAAAAACCATGAATGAAAATTAAAATAAGTAATTAGCCAATAAATTCTAAATTCAACAATTTTGTCAATTTTTTACATTTTATAGCGTCTTGTGGCAATTTTAACTTCATTAAAAAGAAAAAAAAAAAATTCACAAAAATTGTTGCAGGTGATTAGGTATCAATTTCAGAATAGGTACGATACATGTGTGATAATAGTACTCAAAATAGGGGCTTCCAAAAAAAACAACAATAAATTGAAATTCTTACATGATTTTGTTCGAGTCGGAAACTACATTCATTTGGGTGTAAGAATATTTTCGGATTCCGGAGTGTCGACGAGTGATTAAACCTCTAAAAAAAATTCTGTATAATTTTTGAGGGGGGAAGGGGAGGGGGTACTGTACTGATGCAATTTGAACTACTGTTCTGATTGACGAGTAACTACTTTTCTTATTCATGCTGATCTTTACAAGCCTGTGCAAATGTGTTAAAGCAGTCATTTCAACCAGTTGTTGTATATATGCTCGGTAATTGAATTACTTACTTTTGAGAATGATGAAGAGCCATCACATTTATTTTTCTCTTTGCTCTTGTTCTTTTCTACTACAAATGATACAAAGCCATCATTTTTTTTGGATTAAATACAGTTCTATAGATTGACATTCTAAAACAATAACGCTGATGGTCATTACGAACCTGATAATATCGTGTTTTGATCATTTTTCAATGTACGCGCATAAATTTCTTTTTTGGGATACTTTTTGTTATTGGATTCTTAAAATAATGGCATATTCATAATCAGCAAGGTTGAATTATAAATAATTGACCCCAAGAACGCCCCAATTGCTCTAATGTAGTTAGATTTCAGAGGGGCTGATACCTTGGAATTCCCCACTTCGAGCCCCCTGTGAGAATTATCCAGTTGCACACTTCTTTGAAAATTTTAAAACATTTTTCTCTCTAATCGTAATGAATTGCAGATTATCATTATCATTTGTCTGGTTTGTATGAAATTTACCAGTTGCCACTCCACCAACCTTGCCACGCTTTTTCAAAGCGAAATTGGGTAATGTTGATCGTAAATCTAATTGAAGTTTTTGACTTGGATATGTTCAAGACAGATTACAACTTTTCAGATGGTGACTGGTGAAATATTCCAAACATAAAAATTTATTTTAATGAACGCCTTGTTATACATTGTATTCGCCTTCAACTTCAAAAAAGTGCTGGCAATGAAATGAATTTTATTTTCAATGTCATCAGATTTCGTGTTTGGATCGTAGACTGTAATGTTACATGCGTCAGTCGTGTCACTATTTTTTTTTTTTTTTTTTTTTTTTTTTTTTTTTTTTTTTTTTTTTTAGAGAAATGTTGCATATACTGTTAAAAAGTATAGATTTGTGATTGACGTTTCTAATCATCTCGCCTTACGTCTTACTTGTTGCATTTTGCTGGGAAACGTGTAGAGATTTTCACAGCGGTAAGGAAAATCACCCTTTAAAAATCGCGTGTTGTAGTATTTTAAACAGCGCTCTCTTGAGTAGATTTCAATAATATCCTTTCCTAAAACCTTCTCGATATAATTTCCAACTATTCCACAGGTAGCATTGGAGTTGTGTATGGAGTGTAGATTTTGAATTGTAGAGAGCGCAGCGAGCTATATAAATGAAATAACCGTGTAGTGATATAGGGAAAAGATGCGAATGATGTACATCTCTGTTTTGTACGTGAAAATGAATGGTGGGTGCATATTTAGGTTTCATCGTTTCATTTGTTTCCGCAATAAATATTTCCTAAACTAAAACAGAAAAGAGAACATATTGTATCGCTTTTGTATTCGGATCTGATATTTTTTAAGCCAGAAAAGTTGTGTTTGATGTCGTAATTTACACGGCCAGTAGATTGCCAAATTAGCGAAAAAAGTGACTAAATAATGGAAAAATTGATGACAATTCTACAGTACACCGCTCACTAAATAACATATTCAAAATGGGAATGAAGAATCTCTCCCTAGTCTACACTTGTGCCATTTAAATACTTTTTTACTCATCACTCTGTTTCTGAATGATATGAGAAAAAAGTTGCATTAAAAAATGTTGCTGATCAAATTTCCAATAGAAAAGGATATTATTTATTTTTTTCAATAATTAACAGGAATGCAGTGAATGAGTGCGTCTATAAACACTCAGTTTTGGCTCTCGAAGACGCTGTTTTCAAACTCAATTTGTAGTGTTCTTGTCAATTTTTTAAAAAAATGTGCATTCATCTTTTTTATTGGAAATTTGATTAACTACATATTTTGATGCAACTTTTTTCCAGTAGCTTTATTTGGAAAGAAGTTATTTAAAAAAAAACTTGTTCAAAGTGTATAAATGTGGAGGTACTTCATTCCGATTTGTTCGATTTTGAATATGTTGTTTAGGGCGTGGTGTGTTACAATCCTATGAAAAAAAATTTCAACCGTAAATTTTTCCGTTGTTTAATGCTAATTTCACTGCACTACTAACTTAAGTATGAAATACATAGAATTTTACAATCTTGGAAAATGGTTTTGTGTTATGCTTGTTGTGACATTATTGTTTAATGGCGTTGTTTTTGTTTTTATCGACAGCGAGGCATTATAATTTTTTTCTATGCCAGATATCTGGTTAATATTTCATGAATCCTATCTATATCTGCTGCATGTTTAAATTTTGACAAGAATCGCGAAAAAAAATTACACTTTTCTGTTGTTTCTGGTATCAGGTTTCGTAAATTCTGTTACATTGCGAATGGCGCTTTCTTGTGCTAATTTCAGTAGTACGCTATCGTAGAACCGCATGAAAACAGTTTCGAATTGCTCTACAGATGGCGTGAAGGTTTACATCTAGTGTAAGTTTTGCTATGCAGAGAGTGCCACCGTGTCAAGTTTATTACGAACGGATCGTCTTTGTCATTCAGCTACAAACCAGAATGCTCCGTTCGCAGTTATCATTTCAAGTCGTATTATGTTTATTTTTGTCAATGCTGGACTGTTCATGTATTCAACTTAAGAGCATTATCCATAGTTGGTATTCTTTGAATAATTTCGATTTTTTTTTATACGTTCATATTTTCTATGCAAAAAAAAAAAAAAACTTGGGAAACTATAATGATGTATTTCTCTTGCATCGTTATAAATTTTTTTTGATGAATTTTTAATAAAATGGGCCGACTACACTTAATTTTGCCCATTTAAGGTCGGTTTCCATCGCTTGGAGCCTTTTCAAAGGTGCTCAAGGTGTTCTCAACAAGTATTTCAACATACATAAATACTGCGTGAATGGTTCAGAAAAAAAAATTAACTGTTTTTGAGGATCTAAAGTATGTTTTTTTTCGAATGACGTAAAAAATTACCATTTTTAAGTCCCACCGAAAAATCGGTTATGGAGAATAAAATTGAAATATTTCCTCTTCAGGAAGGCGTTTCTCAAAAAACAAATTTCTTCGTAGTTTTTCAGAAAAATCCAGGAAGAATGCAAAAGTGACATTTTTTAAACAGAACTCCAAAGAAAGGGGGAATGGTAAAAATCCAGTTTTTTGAAAAAAAAAAGTTGGCAAATTTTGAGTTAGTTTCGTAAGTTGAAAAAATTGAGTTGGAAGGCTGAATTTTCAGCACATCATTTTGAGATTATTTTCCAACTTATACTATGGTATAAGTTGGAAAGCGGGGGCGAAAATTTCGTGGGTCAAGAGTCAAAAAATGAGTATTATGAAGTATTGCTAAGCTCTAAACGCTGAATTTCGCCGTTTTTTGCATGTAAAAATGAATTTCTGCGCAAAAAATCGCTTTGAGAGATTCAAACTCGAGCCCCTCCTCGCCCCTTGTATTTACGCTATTGCTATTATAACTCGCCGTTTACTGATGAAACCAAAATGAAATTTGGCCATGTAGTATTCTAATTGGGAATTATATTCTAGTCCAAGTTTGAATTTTACATAAATTCTATAAATTGTGCTAATCGGTCTACGACGTCAAACTTCTAGATTAGAGCCATAAAAACTTTACTCACTTCGAAGTATTAACTAGTGTTAACTACTCAGTCAACCAAGTTCAGTATTGAAAGCGAATAGGCCAAGATCACAAATACGAGGTTTATTCCAGCCGTTGAGAATACTACATCCAGGTAGTCATTTCCTACAAGGTACACGCAGTTCGTGGAAATTTTCAAAAGTGATTCTTCCAAGTCACGTGCTTCTGCTAATATTTCACGCACCACCCGCCGATTCATAAAATTATAATTTTCGAACTTTTTAATTCCCCCAAGACAGACGTATTCATCTAGCAAAGAACGAATGTATCTTTAACAATAGTCGCACTGTGTCACCTGTGAAGAAGAGCAAAGAAGCGTGTGCATCTTTACAGCATCATCAAACACACAGTCCAGGTGTCTTTTTGGCGAAATAGCCGCATAGTGCGTACAGATAAGGAAAAAAATGAATTATACCGACCTAGCTGAAATCACAATGCATTTTTCACGCCGATACACAATCGTTTTAAATGTAATTTATATGTCACCTCATTTTAAAAATAAACTCGGCGGCACACTGCTCTTTTCCTTAAGACATGTAACTCTAAGTATACGTACTCGCACACCCTCGAAAGAAAAAACAAATACTCACACCTGCACTATACCGAGTTGATTATCAGCTGATGATTTTGAAAGTTATAATGATTTTTCTACTACACGTGGCCAAGAATTCCACGTATTCGTGAAAAGAATATCCCCGCATCCCGCTTATACGTTTGTCGGTTTGTCAACACCTATAATGCTTCTTTTTATAAGCATTAAATTCAGCCACGAAGCAATATTTCGTATTCTCAGATCATTTTCTTCTGATTGCATTTTATTTCCACGTACGATGTAGGAAGTTACTTATCAACCTAAACTCTAAATTTTGTGTACTTTTCTTCCTCACGCATAGTCTATGTATATTTTTTCACAAAGGATTTGAGTTCGAATATCATGAAATTTCGAGTAATTAGCAAATGTAATGTTTATTTCAACAAGTTCACTCTTTCCTACGATCTTAGAATGAGGGTATACAACTCAAAAATGAAACAGTTGTGAGTAGAACTTATCATCGAAATTCTTTTCGAACGAATATAATATCGATGTGGAGAAATCAGAAATCTGTCACAAAGAGTTAGTACAAGTGAAAGATCACGTTTCCGATAATTTCTGAAAGTCTTCAAAGAAATGATATCACTTTTTTGTCTTCCATCAGAATCCAACATCAAGGTATCTAAAATTAAATATCTTCACCAAAGAAAAATGGAATGCGTAATCCACGTTTAAAAATAGCAATGTACTCGCATATGTTATCAACATTATCTCTGAAGAAACTCGAATAAAATTCCAAGAGTATAGCATGAATTTATTTTTGAAGTAAATCGAAACATTACAATAAAAAACAGAACGTGAAATCAAGAGGGATACCTATCACTCGAAATCTTCTTTTTCCAAACCTGTCTGTGTATGAACATACTTTCTCAATCGGAACACCATCGGCAAGTAACTTTTTTGCAACCCGCTTTTTTTCTTCTATTACCCACCGCTTTTTTTCTTCCATTACCCGCTTTTCCAATAGGTCTTCCGCGTATTCGACAGCTGACTTCAATGCATCAATCAAACCCTGGGAATGCAGTAAGTATCTGGTGTACTCCTCTTGGGAAAGATTAAATTTTCGAAGCTCTTCAACAGCTTCCTTCATCCACGGATATTTTGCCTGGAATGAACTCAAACCCTTCGTATCAAGTTCGTGAATATGTTTTAAATAAAAACACCATGCGTCGGTGGCGCTTTTTAACTGACTTATTTGATTAGTTTCTATCTTGAATTTAGTCAAATCGATGAAGTGAAACTGCAATCCGTTGAGGTCGCACTTTTGTGTTTCGATATCCAGCAAACGATGGCAAGAAATATGTCTTTCATTGCTGAATAATAAAGGGTTACACGAAATAGCTATTACAATTACGTTTTTCAAAGTTTGAGCATATTCGAGATCTCCAACTTTCATCTGTCCTGAAAAAACTTTAGCTGCATAGTACAGTATACGTTTACCAAAGTCCTTCTGATAAGCCCTTTGAATTTCAATTAAGAACTTTTCTCCAGAATTCGACTCGCACAACACGTCTACAATGCATTCCTATAAAAATGTATTTACTTAATCGTGTTTTTCGTATTCGTAATCATATTTCCACTATTAATGTTCCATTTATATTCGCCCCAAAATAAGCGCAGCACCTCGATACTGAAATTCTATAATCTAGGCATTCCAACAAATCCACCATCGGCAACGAAAGAGATATCTGATCCATTATTGAATCTATCAAACTGTAACACGTCATCATGACGTTGTCGTAACAGGGCTAACGAAGACGAATAAAAAAAATAATCTTGGAAATACGGGGGAAAATTTGGTTATGAATTTTTGATTTTTAATTTACTCTCGCGTTAGCCTCGAGAAAGTAAACTTAGGCTTGGTATATTATACACACATATATAGTATATATATGTATAAGCAAGTCGACGAAAGCTGTATTACTCATCAATCAAAGGATTTTTCAGAATATATCTGCTTGTCTATTAACACGAGGCTGGAATTAATACCGACACGGAAGAAAAAATTTCCCCAGACGAGAGTAGCGAAAAAGAATTTTAATAATCCCAAATGATGTATTAGTAAATGATGACTCCGTTGATCACCGTACCGGGTACTGCATCGCGACCGGACGGCGAGGGGACAGCTCTATACGTAGACAGTGATGAGCGATGATACTTATCGACGGAGGGTGTTGGCAACGTTATGAATAATGCCGGATAATCTATCACTAGGTGTATACTGTATATACAGACACTACACCGTGGTACGCAAAAGCCTACCCAAAAGAAAAAAAGAAAACTCAACCGTGTAGAAATAACTTACTTCCTTTTCCTAGCGTTCTGTTTTTTCCTGCACTATATTTCGCCAACATCCATCGTAACGTAATTTTTTTATCTTTCACCTTTGAAGAAGAAGGCTGAAAATATTTTAATACTTTGTTATAAAATCTACGAAAGAGAACAAGACGTACAGAGTAATTGGTTGACGGGCGGAGGAGGGGGGCTAAATGAAATACGAAATGCATATATGGGTATTAACAATTAAACATTGAACATGGAAAAATTTTAGAATAGTTGTACTGTTGTCATTCAATTTTTCAACCAAATACTAGACGATTGAGATTTAAAAATATTTTTGTTCGTTACTTCATATATCGACTCGGCATGGAATTTTTAAATGGAAAAACATGAAAAACTAGCACATCTTCATTGGATGGTGCTCACAACGTCCTGTCGAATTTTAATGTCATGAAAGAACGCGTACGAAAAATCTGAAAATTTCAATTCAGGGACTGGAAAAAATAAGCTACTGCGCTTCCTTATTACTCCTACATTCAAATCTACATTACACTCATATTACATAATGTACAAGTAATTTGAGAAACCTTATGAAAACATTGTGTAGCGATGGAGACACTTTTACGTAAGGGTGAAGCATCTCTAATGATTGTGTAAATTGTAGTGTTTCTGTGTAAATAAGTTTTTTCGACGGAGGGAAGTATGCAAGAAGTTAAATCTCATTTCACGATTCGAATATCAAAAAAAATGTCAGCCTGATTTTCGTGAAATACATATTAAAATTATGATGTAGATTGAAAATAGCATCGTAGTGATGTTTATTCCTAATCAATAGCAGGAGTGGAAGGTGATTTTAAAGTGCGTTATTTAGACCATCAAAAGTCGCATTTAGAACCCTCGCTAAATCTACATGCCAAATTCATGTACAAGAAATAAACCACACCTTGCGTCCTTACTTCGCTAGGACTGCTTCCAATAAGAAAAACTAACAAAAAACTAGATTTACGGGGTTGTGAGGGGGAGTAGTGAGGCTGAAAAGTCAAAACTCTCAAAAAACACATCTAGAACCTATATTAGATCTACTAATCAAATTTAAGTTTTATAGCTTAATTTATAGGAGAGGTACGCGAAGAACAAACTCAAAGCATGAGAAAACCCACCAAAATTCATATTTTTGATGCTATAAGAGGTAGCAATGGGTCTGAAAAGTTTAAATCCCCCAAAAGACACATCTATGGCCTTTAACAAGTCTACGGAACAAATTTCAACTTACTAGCTCAATTTGTAGAGAAGATAGCGAAGGAATACCTCTTTTTCACGATCAAAAAAAGGAAAACCCCTCATATCTCCTTTCCTAAGTGACCTAGGAGACTGATTTTTGGATGGGGTCTGCAACTTCGGATTGTTTATCGATCGGCTCAAAAAGGGACAATTTCTGCGATTTTAGCCCCTCGGAACTTTCTCTTCCAAATTTGGGCATAGCTGTATTTTGACCTGAGGCCAACCCCACTCCGGAATATCAAATCCGTCTCCTATCGGAGCCTATTTCTCAAATTTTATCGATTTTGGTCAGTATCGAGCTGAGCAAAAATAAATATTTAACCAGGCCAAAAAATATCGTAATTGGTCTTCTAAGACCCCAAAACGAATTTCGTTGAATCCCCCCCCCCCCCCCTGACTCATCCGCCATAGGTCGATAGTTCGTAGTAGCCGGATTTTCATTGACAATATGACATAGAAAATCAGTCTAAAAACTGGTATATTTTATCACCAGAAAAACAAATATTCGTTGGAATAACCCATAAATAAAGTTGCTTAGAAACAAATCCAAAAAGTTGATATTTGAAGGTTACTCTATATTTTTGGCTATTACAAAAATTCCATTTGGAGCAATCGTTTGACCCCAAATTTCAAAAATCCACTTATACAGAAATACCCAAAATTAAATTTTTCGCTTTTATTATGAAAAAGTGCAAAATTTCTAATAACAAAAAATATTCAGATGAAAAATTTACAGCAAAATCAATTTTTTTAATAAAACGTCTGTAAATGGAATGAGCATGTCAGAAAACCATAGATCCAAGTTTTCAGGTGTCAAAGTTAATTTGTACGTCTTTAAGGGGGTTTCCTAAATTTGATTATGGTAGGGTAAACGTTCCTATTTTCTACATTGTATCACATTTCAGCCATCCCGAATGTTTTCCTTGGCCATAAGAGTAGATTGCGACTTAAATTCGCGATTTTACATTCACTTTACTTAATAAACTCTTAGAATAAGTTCAATCGAGCTCCTTTTGCATTGTTTAAAAGCCAGCTTTTGTTATGTATACAGTGTCAAAAACCTAGAACATTTGGTATTTTTTCGGTTCGCGATTTTCCACACACCTATTTCTTAATGTTACCCAATACTGTAGGCATACTAAATCGTCTGAGCCGTTATACAGTAAATGCGAGATGATGGGTTAAAATTTGTATATCTTTGCGTCGTACAAATTAATGAAAAAACCACGTGAAACAATATGTGAAGTTGTCACGTCACCTCTGATTTACTGGAAAAACAGCAATAATCGATTTGGTATGCGTACAGTACACGACCGCCAAATTTTCAGTTACTGAAGTTGATTAGAGCACGTTTCAGGCAGATTTGAAAATTTTAGAGAAAAGTCAAAAATAGATCAGAGGTTAAAGAACTGGAGAAAATAAAAGTGAATGGGCTAATTAGGTCGGTGGCTGGCAGGAATAAAGTTTTATATAGTTCTCATAAATTTCAAGGATATTTTAATTTTCCTAATTTCATAGCAACGTTTTAGCTGATTTTTTTCGTGAAATTGTGAATAAAATAACATGTTGCGCTGCAATTATCTTTCTACGAATACAACGTTCTGCCAGTTGTGTCGTAAAGTATGGATAGAGTGCGCAGTATGTCTGATTTCGAGGCATGAGTTTGATGTAGAAATTTTCACGAAGTAAATGTTAGTTAATATCACAACAAAATCGAAGAATTTTCGCTACGAAATAATCATTTTTTTTTGTTCATGAAAATTTTGAATCAGCGTTTTCAATAGTTCTATTATTATTTTAATTCGTTGAATGGGAAGATTGTTGTGTCTTATATACTTTTTCAATTTCATCATCCAATTTTTGATGATTTTATTTGCTTGATTTACTGATAGTTACGTTGTCCACCTTTATTACTGTCTAAAAAAAAATAAATTATGTTCCATTGTTTTAATTTTTTTTGTCTTCGTTCATGCGAAAAGTAGAGAAGTGGAAATATCTGTGAAATTATAAAGACGTATGGCTCAAACGAAGCGAGGGCAAAGATTTTACGAAATATCGAGTTTGAACGATAAAAAAATGAGCATTCGAAGGTATTTTTGGCTTCCATAAATGATATTTCACTGTTCTAGTCGCAGAAGGTATCAACTTATCCTCTATAAAATTATTGGGGGGGGGGGGGGACTTAAGTACTGCCATGTCTCGTAGTATCTCTGGATGTGGTTGGAGGTGTTATAGAATGGGCTTGATGTCATTTTTTAGACAAAATAGATTTCGAGGAATTTTCTTAATTTTTTTTTCTAAAAATATCTATTAAGTGTTACATAATTTAGTAGGTAGGCCGAATATGCGATGAGTGAATTTTATGTTGACTTTGTTTTTTGAAAATCGCTAGGGTGTCTTAATGGTTTTTGATTGAAAAATGAACAGAAAATTGGTTACTGAATAGGAAGTGGTAAACTGGGCACAGTATACTAAAATTCACCCGTTAATTATGCAGGTAAATTAAACACACGAAATGAAATCGATGTTCGCCCATTGTGCGAATCTGAAATAGTGTAACGTACAATTTATCGATGATCAAAAGTCTCTGGGTCACCATCGCCACTAGCACCTCTCGCTGCAGACCGTGTAGTTTTCACTTTTTTGTTCTATTCATTTTTTAAAAAACTTGAAAAAAAAATGAAAAGAAAATCAATCAGGAAAAAAAATAACAAAAGATTAGTTAGGGAAAACAGGAAAACAATCGATTTAAATGTAGAATGGTTGAAGTTAAAATACGGTGGTTCGCTGGATGACATTCATTTACCATTCTAATTGCGACAATGGCTTGTCCTGGGTGAATCAATCATCTTAGAATAATACGTCTGTAAATCAACCGTTGATAAACAGCAATTAGTGCAGAAGAGGTGGTAGGTATGAAGGTATTTACGATTTGTTTATCCTATCAACCATAATCGAAATTGTATGCATGTGCTGACGAACATTTCAAAATCTTTTTTTTTTTTTTGCTAATTTTAACTTCATTGGAATTTTGAGTTTTTGATTATTTTCAAGTGGGTTTTCAACTCTTGAAAACTGAAAATACACTATTAAGCGATTTTTCCTGTAGGCTTCCCAAATTTTCCAAGCTTTCCATTTTTCATGTAGACTTTCACCAAATAAAAACTGAAAATATCTACAATATTAATATTAATTTAATTTTTTCGCTATTTTCGGATATTGGTAAATATTTGAAATCATTCGCTAATTCCAACATTATTGAACTTTCGAGCTTATGCACTGAGCTCTGAAATCAATTCAAACTTAGAATACAATACCAAACCATAATCAATGTTTGAAGCGCTAATTTTTTGCCTTTTTTCTCTATTTTAGGATATCGGTAGATATTCTAAATCCCGGCTTCTGATTGGTCGGAATTTTCGAAATTTTAAATCGTTATTGCGTGCTGTCTAGACAACTTTTTGGACTTTTTTGTCGGGTAAACCTGCTCCAGAATGAGCTCTGAATTGATGTGCGGCCGAATAATTTCAAGACTTGTCCAGATGTGAAGTAAATACCTGCTTTAAGAATTTGAGCATCGGTTTAAGGTGCGATGACGATGTCGACGACTGCGACGCAACGGTGGTGGCGTTGACGAAAAAGTATCAAACGTGAATTAATTAATTGCTCGAAAATAAATGGCTCGAATTAAAAAGGGAGTTTCCGCCGTTATTAATAAATTAAAAACAGGCATTACGCTTGATGTAATTAATGAGCCTAGAAAAATTAATTGGCCTGTTTTGTATTGTTTAGTAAAAGTACGAAGCGCTAAGCTGTTCACCCTGCCTACCTCTTGTCTGTCATCGCATCGTCGTCGTACCGATTCTACCATTTTCGACGCCGCGAATAGGGTTCTTTGTCGTAGGTTTCTCTCTCACTTACGTAGAGTATACGTGTATAGTATTCTGGGTATTTTGTATAGCGCCTGCTTGTGCTTACTTGCTTGCTTTTCTCTCTTATATTTTAACCATCGCGTACACATTGCTTTCGCCTTTTCTTCTATACGTCCTCCAACAGCAGCGTTGAAATACTCGTATCTACTTACCTTCGTCGACGACGACGACGACGACGACGACGACGTATGAAAATATGAAAAGAGTAGGTATACCCTGCTTACACATCGTGGTTTTTCGAGTTTTATCTTGATTTTGTTTGAATCATGTCTTGCCTGTGAGTGTAGTGGAACTGTGTGCCTTTGTAAAGGTGCTCAGCAATGTTGACCTGCCGCAGCATCGACCTTGAAGTCAGATCCCAGTGTTACGTGTGCGAAAGTATGAGTACAAAAAATTCGTTTCTCGAATTCAAATGTTTGTTTATCGTCACTATCTTTTTATGTATGTGTTTCAGTGTGATTATTTCGTTGTCGAATCCTCATCGTAATATGGGTGATTAAATGACACCCATTTTTAAAGTATAAATTAAATGTCACCTCGACAAAATCGAATTGCCATTAAAATAGCACCGTGGCTAAATGTGGCTCATAACGGCATATAATGTACTTTGTAGATACGTGTATAAGTAAGAACGTAACGTACACGTCTGATATGTGTAGTGTACGTCTACGTACTTCTGTGAGAGTTTAGCTTTTTCTTTTTGGAGTATGTGATGTGTAGACGTACGTATAAAGTTTTGTGAAAAGAGCGATTCCATGTTGGTGGCATTTCAGTGCGATAAATGGAGTTGCTTTCTATTAGCAAGACATATTGGCTCATTCTACACAGCAACTTTCACTGCTCCGCCTTGAGTTTATGTCGACAAAGGGCGGAGGTATTATTCTTTCTTATTTAGGTCTTCTCTTTTCGCTATTTTTTTTTTTGGCAGATTTCGTTTTTTTGTCTCCTCTCATCTTGTATGTGTGTATAAAATAAACTTTAATGCTTCGAAAGAAGTTCTGCTGCTTTTTCGGATTTTTTTCTATTTTCTTGTTATTTTTTTTTCTTTTCGCCCCCCTGATATTAGTATTTTTATTACGTAAGTTAATCATTCGTTATGTTATTTGCCTTTTTTTCTTCTTTTTAATATTGGGTGATAGTTGTAAAAGCTGCTTTTTGTGATGCGGTTAAAAGTTTTTTAGGGTTTTGATAATCAACTTGTAGTATTCTCATCTCATTTTGTTCTCTATTCTGGAGTATCGATTACAAATGGAGGAATAAATTGTAACTTTACCTGCTGTACTTGGATTGTACTTCTTGCATTGTAGATACTAGGATTAAACTTCTGTTCTTTGAGTTGCGGGCTAATGATCTCGCAGTGTATTAAAATGAATGAAAAAAGAAAAAGAGTCCTGGTTTCTGTGAAAAATCACAATCGAGAGAATTGAAATGAATGCTAAATTTAAGAACCTCAGCGCCATTTGGAGTGGAGATGTACGACAAACAAATATAAGAAATGGAAAAATTATGAAAATTGTCTAAGAAATATTTTTTTGGGACTGTGAAGCAATGTAAAAGTTCTGAAAAGTCTTACCTACCAAGATGTACATTCAAGACCGCTAATAAATATGCCAAATTTCAACTCCTTAGCTCTATTTTCGAGGGAAAATATGCGAAGGGACACTTGACTTCACCTTGGACGAAATCTGTAAAAGCTTATCTAGTGCAGAGAGCACCCTCTAAATTTACAAATCAAATTTCAATCCTTCGGCTAAACTTCAGATCGGAGTTATACGAAGAACTAGCTTTGTACCAGGTCCAAAAAAAAGAAAACCTTAATATCTTCCAATCTTCCTGATTGGTGTAGAGGGCATTTTTTTTTTTTATAGTACAGTGGTAACTTTAAAAAAAAATAGCTATTGATGAAACAATTTTAAAATTTTGCACATTTGCTACTTAGACCAATATAAAATCGCAGCAGAATAACGCTAAACTTCCAGAGCCCCGATTTGGGCCTCAGTAGCATCCTCTACCGCCGTTTTTGGGCAAATCTAGATTGGTGATATAAGTGTCGTTTTCACGTAAATTGAACTTGTCGAAAACGAATATGAAGTCAGAATTACGATTTCATCCTAATAAGTCCCTAATTTTGGGCTCCATTTCAGGGGGTAAAATTCTGTTTTTCATAAAAAAAACTCACCAATTGCTCAGTAGTTAACTTGGATTGTCCGTAATCGGGTTTTAATCATTGAATACGGAAAGAGTACCATCAACAGCAACAATGTGATGTATTGAAATCATTGCCCCATCCACGCAGGCGTTCAGGTGAAGTGAAAAATAGTAGGGATTTGGTCATGAGAAGACAAGAGGTGGGTTTTTAGCCATAGCGGAGTTAGTATACGAGTTACAGGGTGCTCCTTATGTTGGTTGGGCATGCGTTTGAATTTTCACTTACCATGGTTGGATCAAAAATGTTGTGCGTACATTTGGCAGGTTCGCATAATGTTTTGACTCAATAAAATAGCTAAGGAACTTTACATTCGATGAAAAAAAAGATTTAGAATGTTTGTCGAACTGGTCCGAGTAACGACATTTTGACTGGAAATTACATACACTCATTCATTTGGATGTGTATCGTGAAAATTTTCATGTACGTTGTTCGGACTTCTTAAATAGACCAAAGTGAACATAATTCATAGACGATCTAAAAACAGTGTTGCCCGTACACATGGATGCTATGTTGAAAAAATTGAAAATTGCAGATATCTCCCTGATACTGTTTAAATTCGCGTCTTTCTTGTGACATTGTCAGCTTATAATTAGTATTCGAAATTTTTATCGCACGTTGGTAAATATCGTCGTTTACTCGGTATTTTTCGTTGAATATGAAGTCCAATCAACGTTTTTGTATAAGCTGAGGTCTGCGCAACGAGGTATGTCTCTATATTGGTGTGGGAGAGGGAAATTATTCTATACAAATAAAAAGAAATTAAGGTTTACGTTCGACCCAAAAGTATGCCAAAATAACCTGGCTGAAATAAGATTAATGCAATTTTGTTTTTAATGCATAATCATGCATAATTGAAAGTAAAAAAGAACAAAATCTTCTAAACTTCGGTAAAAATATTATTATCAAACCCCAAAAAACGATCGTTCGTTTCCGTTGAATTAAATCGATAAATTCATGCTAATTGATTGGCTCTAAATTTTTGAAAGGTTTGCGATGAAAGAATAGTGTTTCTGTTTACCCTCATTTATGGTTCGAGTGCGATTTTGTGTCGCGAGTTGTAAACTACCCTGACGCCTCGAACTCTACCTTTTCTCTCGTCGAAAAAATATCTCGCGAGAAGAGGTCTTTTTTTTTCTTTCTCGTTTCTACGTACAGTTATAGGTTCGCGAAAGCCTAACGTGGCGTAGCTCTACCTATAAGCCAAAACCGTCGCAATCAACTCGACATTACAGGATTGTGGTCAATGCTGCGTGAAAAGTCCCTTTTTATCGGGCCGAATTTTATGCAGTCGTTGAAGTGAGAGTGTGCGCCTCGCAGCCGACGTCCGAAATGCTCATCGAGGTGAAACTTTTAATGACGGAAGTTCACGAATAGAAATCGTTTCTGCTGTTTCGTCTGCGTATCTGCTACATACCTCCCTTATAAGCGCGGTAGCCGCCTGGCCGCGCGCTTCAACGAGAGCTTCTTCAACCGTGTGTATAATGAACGATATATACCGCCACACCGTGTCGAACGACGTTAATTTTCATTATGAACGCGATAATTCTTCATTTTTTGTTGATGTACATTCGTCGGTAGCAGCGTCATTTTAATGAATATAGTACCTAGGTGATATGCTCGATCGTGTCTACCCTCATTTATTTGCATCAATGACCTGCCGTTTGTGTGGAGAGAGATAATCTTACCTAATGATTGGCCAGATTTAATCTGCCTTTTTTTTTCACTTTCGAGTTTGTATAGGTTGGTGTTGGTTAGAGTGTCTATTATTTTGCCAAAGTAGGGATTTTAAAACGCATGTCCCTAATGTTTTTCCTTTTACTCCCGAAGCACCTTTAAGCTGTATTTCGACCAAACTGAAGCACGTTAATTATGCCGAATTGGCTCTTTAAGTTACCTATACTGACAAAATTTGCAAGTAGTGTAAGTCTTTGAATTTTTTTTTTTTTTTTTCATAAAATAAAGATACTAAAGTGCAGGCATGGCAGAATAGTTGAATAGTTGAATCCCATTATGGGCAAAACGTACGTGTAATGCATTGCGTGCATTCAACAACTCTTACACGCTTACGTTCCGAGCACTACCAGTTACAACAGAGATAATTAAACAGCACGCCATCTATTATCAAGATGCTTGTAACTAGTTTAAGCGCCTACTCGTGGCCCACTGCTGAACTCAGGGTTGTAAAAACCCGGCTTGCAGTGCTATGAGTTAGCTGTAGATGGCGTGGAAAGTAACGAGAGACTACTACGCGAAAGCTGAACAAGACCTCCCTAGAAGCCATCCTGATGCTATAGGCATAAAGAATACATTCGTGTTGGCCTTAACCCAATCGGGTGTATCAAAGGATTGCAGCATGGTCGATTTCAGGTGACTTGAGACCTATTTAAAAAAATGTATCACCTTGTACAGCATAAAAATCTGAACATGAAACATGTGAATAATTTTTTGCGCTAGATCAAAATTGTAAGAGTTCTGAGGAATCGAATATTGACAAAAATTTCGGTACTTCTTGAATAAGCGCGTGAACGAGTGAGGATGGGAACTAATTCCCCGATGACTTTTTTTGTTAATACTCTACTTTGAATGAGGAATGCACCTCATAAAATTTGAGTTCCCTTACCTCAAAGAAGGGTGGTACTAAGGGTATAAGTAAGGTGATATTTGATGAAATCATTGTCACGAGTACCACCCTCTTGGAGGTAAGAAGCTTAAAATCTGTGTAGTGCATTTACCATTCAAAGTGAAGGGTACAGAGAAAGAACCAGGTAAGTCACTTTTTTTATGATCTGAAAAAAAATCGAATTTTAAGCTGTGAAACGATGTAAAATTGATTACAACGAATTTTGGGGCATGTAACTATTACAACAGTTGCATTATATATTTGAGAAGAACATTGTGAGATGAAAAAAAAATATATTGAAAATTATCCATGGTATGAGCTTAAAACTAGAAGAAGACCAATATGTGATTGGGGGGGGGGGAGAACAAGCTCTTTTCTATTGCTTCGGTAGCTCATAAATATGTTTTCATAGAGCAGGATGCCATTTTTTTTTTCATTTACATCATTTATAGTTTCATCTGCCTCCAAATCTCGTTTGGGTTTGTATACACTTTCATTAGAAATTTTCTCCTAGCGAGGATTTCCCGTCCGTATATTAATCCATTATGAATAACATAGACGTTACTTTTTTTTAAGACTACTCTGAACAAAAAATTTAACACTTACTGAACATTTTCCTATGTAAAAACTATATACATCTGTCTAAGGTTAGCAGGAACGCAGCTTGTTCTGTAGGCGAATTATGTGCAGCGGATCTTTAAACACGATTTCATGACTCAATATTGATAGTTCTAAAGATTTGAGTATGTCATGATATCCTGCTCAGAATTACCTACCGGAATGTACAATTAGTACATGACTTACTCGTTTTTCGCCTGTACAGCGGATCTTCGAATACGGTCTCATGGCGTAATATTAATAATTTCAAAAGCATAAGTATGTCATGATATGGTACTCAGAATTATTATTTATATAATTATCTCATTTTTGAAAAAAAGTGACTTAGCTGGTTCTTTCCCAGTACCCTTCAAGTAAGTTTTGCCGATAAAAATGGTCGAAATCGGGAAATTAGTTCCCGTCCTGACCAATCCTCACGATTATTCAAGAAATACGAATATTTTTGTCCATCTTTGATCTCTCTTAACTCCTACAATTTTGATAAAATTATTCGCGTGTTTTATGTTCAATTTTTTGTGCTCTACAAGATTATATCTTCATTAAAAGAAAAAAAAAACTCAAAATTTGTGAGTCTTTTATTTCTTGAAATGTTTGTAAATACATGGTCCTTGAAAGGTCAAGTCGGCACAGATTAACATACTTCGATATGACGTTTTGTGGATAGAAGAAAAAAATTTTGGGGGTATGCGTTTCGAAATTCCTACTTTTGCAAAATGAAGGCCAACTTTGTGTTGGTAGTGATCATTATCAACGTGTTTTTTGGTATGAAAAGTCTGTTCGAAAGAAACGATTTTATAAATTTTTTACATATAATATGGATCAAAAAAATATTAAATTTGAACAAAAAGTTTACCCAATGTATGTGAAATGCTGGAGGATGAAATTCTCCTTCTAAAGAAACACACTTACCATCAATTACTATTCGAGTACAACTTACTGTGAGCTATCGATATTAGGGAATAACCTGCATTCTATGTATATGCATGCACAATAAACGCAATTTAATAAAGACAATATGTCATGAAGCCGAAATTTTGTCGGCCCATCGAGGGGTTACGCGTTGATTGGATAATTAGTTTAGGGAGTTAGAGATGCTCTTTGGAAGTGCAATTGTGGCGGGCGTCGCTGTCGTCGAGGTGGCGACAACGACAGTACGGCGATCGTACGGGTGGCGAACTCGAGTCGATGATTTCATTACAGAAGAAAATAAAATCACTTCTAAAACATCAATTTACCAACAGGGAGTTGGCTGGGCTGTGTACGCCAAAATAAGGGGTTACGCAATCATCTAAACGACGAAGCGTAACGTAACCGTACCCAACGTGTAGGCTCATTCAAAGAAGGGCTCTTTGCAAAATAGAATCCGCGCCCAGAATACGCAATTCGCTTTTCAACGAATGAAGTGTGGTCCGGAATACATCATTAGCGAGTGCAAAACACAGCTTTCTATTCGCCATTTCGCGCGTTATACGTACCTCTTCTTTTTCTCTTTTTCTTTCGTCCTTTTTCTCGATATATCGCGTTCAAATTCCCATTTTAATCTTCCACTATGTATAACGCTATGCGACGCGACGCGGGTTTTTTATTCGGTTTAGCGCGGCGGGCGTTTTTTTTTTAACTTGAAAAATGTTACACGGTGCTCCAACGTACTTACCTTTAAATAATACGAAAGGTGAAGAAAGAAAGAAAAAAAAAAAAAGATGCGAAAATTGAAAAAACTCGTTATTTTTACATTATTTTTTACCTGCTCGATAAGTAGTAGGTGTATTTTGCGAAATGAAATTTACGAGGTGGTAATTTCGTTATTATTTGGATGTACAAAGTGTACACGAGGAACTTTCTGATGCAATGTTGCACCGAACTCTAAGCTAGCACACTCACTAAATAGTCTCTCCGGAGCAATCTGAATACTTCTTGAATGAGTTGAGACTTTGTAACTGGCATTACATTTGGATAGCGGTAACCGAACGTTTCAAGATACTGTAATAACAATTAGCAAGCAATCCGCATTTGCATAAGTTAACACATGGCAATTAAAATATTAGGATAGCCAACGTACAGGTAGTGAGATTTTGAAATAATGTAATATTCAGTGGTAATATATGAAATTGAATCAAGTAGTATTTCCTGATTAATATCAAATGCAAAGTCAAAGGAAAAAGTTTTAGAAAACTTGAAAAAGTGCTTGAATACTCGCCTTGAAAAAATAGCTTACAAGAATTTCCGGAGGTAAATCGATGTTTTTTTCTGTGGAAATGTCTGTTAGTCATAATAAGTCAAATCAGGTGATCTTTTCTCGTGTATAGCTTTCGACACTGTATTCACAAATGAAGAGGGTTCAGTCTTCTCGTTTCTGAACTTTGGGCTGAAGAAGTATTTTGTTTTAAATGAAGTTTTCTATTTTTTCTCGTTTAAGAATTGATAATCAAAAAGAATTAAGCAAAATACAAAGAATAATGTTAATTTGAAATAATGGAACAGTTGAATCCATTTGAAAAGGTGCTCAATCAGAATTTTTGCCGTTTTTAAGAAGTTTCAACCATATCAGTTCCATTAAAAGTTTCTATAGGATTTATCGAAAACGACTGAACGGAATTTGATGAATTTCGGATATGTTGTAGTAAACAGTGCCCCGACACATGTACAGAGCCCTTTTTTTGATTTTTTTTTACCTAGCAAGAATATTATCATGCTAAACAAGAGCACTTTTTTGAGTTTCTCCAAGGTCAAATAATTTTGATTTAACGTATAAAAAAAACATTGCTGAGCGATGCTATATATTCAGGGCTGGGGGAGGGGGGTAATGAGGCTGAAAAGTTGAGACCCCCAAAAGGCACATTTAGAACGCCCACTAAATGTACGTACTTAATTTCAAGTTCCTAGCTCAATTTGGACAGGAGTTATGCGAGGAAGAAACTGAAATAGGGCTGAAAAGTCGGAACCCCTCTAAAAGGCACATCTAGGACCCCCACTAAATGTACATACCGAATTTCAACTTCCTTGCTTAATTTGGTGGGGGGATAGGGGAGGAACATCCCTTTTTCAAGGTCAAAAAAGGGGAAACCCCCATTTCTCACCTCCTAATTGATTTGAGAGAGTGATGTTTGGATATGTTATAGAGCATTAGACTCTCTACCAATTGGCTTAAAAAGGGAAAAGTTTTGTGTTGTTGACCCCTCAGCACCCCCTACCCCAAATTGGGGCATAACTGAATTTTGACCCAAG
>FIZR01019745.1:0-36755 GCA_900060175.1 Ferrisia virgata | reverse complement strand
TTTTTTTTTTTTTTTTTTTTTTTTTTTTTTTTTTTTTTTTTTTTTTTTATTTCGTTTATCGATCGCGTAAGATTGAGATGATCGTGTATGCGTTTATAGTTCGTACAGTACATTACTGACGACCACTGAAATCTTTTACAACCTGCGGAGGAATGTTGTTTTAATCACACGTGACTGGTTTTTGTGAAGAATAGAGTCAACCAGTGATAACCAGTCCCCCAATTCTAACAACGCCTTGCTCTTTGTATTCCGGCGTTGTATGGTACTACACTACCTAAACCTATAGATCGACGCGATGTACTGCACTTACCCTTCTACCTGTGAGCATTTTATCATACGAATTTATACGTACGTATGTACCTAACCTATACGTACGTCAAACAAATAGGTACTCTGTTGCACAACTTGGAAAGTGTGTAATATAATACCGATGCTGAGTTGATAATTTTCAATAATGTTTGAATAATTAATAAGTTCGTATCTAGAGACACGATACGACGGACGTGATGGCTATTCAAACTACTCACGTAAAGTCTGTATAGATAGGCTCGATCGTAATCACACAATACTGTACGTGCTTTTCAAATGCTACCTTATAGTTGTATCAAAGATACGTAGGTATTCTATTTTGACCACAATACATGGAAGAAGGTTCGAATACCAAACCTAATAGTAGGTAGTTTCGCGAGATGAATTTTTTTCTTTCTTTCTTTTACATAGATTGCGGTTTAGTGCGTTTACATGTGTACGTATGTCGAATACCATAGCACTGGCAGCGGACGGAACAAGTTATAAAAGAATTCGATATTGTTGTAAAAAACGTACATATAAGTATAATTTTGCGGTTACCTTAGCGTCGTTTTATAATTTTTTAAAAATTATTCACTTCCAATGTTTTGTTTTGATTAGTCGCATCCGTCTGTTGCGTCGTCGGTTCGATCGCTAAAGCTATATAAGCTTCGCCATTCGCACTACAGCTAATAAGTACGTACATACCTATATACCGGAGTATGTAATAAAAAATACATCTTAATTAAGATTCCTCTCGGAGACGACCACTCCTCGTAATGTTGCAATGTAGGTGTAAACAGCCCGAAGATTGGTGCTTAAAAACGAATGATAATTAATCATTTGTTCATGGTTTCCTAAAATCTAATCGGCAGACTTCTATTTTATATACTTACCTGTACCCGTACGTATCGGCTCGGGTGAGGAAACAAAAAATCCTCGTCGAATTTCTCTTGTCACATCAACCGAAACGCGGATAACGTTATGAACAAACAAAGGTTCCTTAAAAAAAAAAAAAAAAAAAAAAAAAAAAAAAAAAAAAAAAAAAAAAGAAAGAAAACCCCCATAACGAATTGTTTATTTGGTGTTCACTGTGCACGTACCTGGTACCTATGCCGAGGTGTAGGTGTAGGTGTATTCAAGCCCCGTGTTTCCCGACCAATTCTATTCTTACACAGTGTTTCCGTCGAATAATGAAAATTTTAGACTAAATTTTCAATTTGTGTGGTCGCCGCGAGATGGTAATTCACACGGTAATTGAGGTGATTTCGATAGCTCGACGAATGCTGCTGATCCGCAGAGATGATCGATTTTATATAGGTAATGAATATTTATTTATTGGCTGTAATGATTATACTTTCGAAAGCCGAAAAGTAGATAAATATTTAAATATCATTAAATGTCTATTTAATGTTTTTAGAAATGAAAATTTTTATAAAATTGAGTATTGAAAATTTAATGACGAGTGTGAGCCATGACGAAGCCGAATCAAAAAATTCGGTTTATATTCGAACTCAGCGGCGTCGAATTATTAAAAATGGACATGCGACACGCTGTTTTTAATTTATTCTCATAATTTTTCCATTGTTGCGATGGCGGGGGGGGGGGTGCGTTCACAGGGTTTATAAAAAAAGTAAGAGAGACTATTCAAACTCAACGACCTCAGCCTAGGTCTGTCAATTTATTTTTAGCCTGATTTTCTGTGTCATATTGTCAATGAACACCAGACTATTACAGTCTATCGACCAATGACGGTTGTCGGGGAAGGGGGGGGGGCAACAAAATCTGTCTTGGAGCTCTAGAAGGCCGTTGAGACAATTTTTGACAAAGTCAGATATTCATTTTTATTTTTATTTTTTTCCTAACATTAAAATCATTTACTCTGCTTGATATGGATCAAAATCGCTCCGATCCAGTGAATCGGCTCAATTTGACGGCGAATTAGATATATATGAGTGAGGATGACCTTGGGTCAAAATTTTGGTGAAGGGGGAGGGTGTTGAGGGACCAAAAACACAAAAATCGTTCCTTTTTAAATAAATCCATAGAATGCCCAAAATTGTACAACTCATCCAAAAATCAACTTCCGAGGTCAATTAGAAGGAGAGATGTGGCAGTTTTCCCCTTTTTGATCTTGAAAAAGGGCTGTTCCTCCCAAATTGAGCTAGGGGTCTTGGATGTGTCTTGTGAAGAGTCTCGACTTGTCAGCTCCATTGCACCCCCTCACTGTCCTGAATTTGTGATTGATTGTTTTTTTCTAATCTCTAATGTTTGTTCCTAGCGTAACTCCCCTCCAAATTGTGCTAGGAAGTTGAAATTTGGTATGTACCGTCAGTAAGGACCCTAGATGCGTTTTTTTTGAGCGTCTCGACTTTTCAGCAGCATTCCACCCCTTCACAGCCCCAAATATATGGTTTTTCGGTTATTTTTTTCTTATTGTTTGAGTTTGTTCTTCGCATAACTCCCCTCCTGATTGAGATATGCGCTCGAAATTAGGTATGTACAGTCAGTAAAGACCCTAGATGGCCCTTTTTGAGGTTTTAACTTTTTAGTCCCATTGAACCCTTCCTATCTCCAATGCTGATTAGATTTGCGATGCTTCTTTCTTTTTCTTGAATTTCGACCACATTGATGAGTAATAACCAGGTGAGAAGGGGAGATTAGAAGGCTTAATGTATAATTTTTAGTTTTGACTAAAATTGAGGTTCCGTCGTCCTTGTAAATTTTTTTTTGATTCTACAAAACTGCGCAAACAAATTTATCATAAGCCAAGCCAATCTTAAAACATGAGCTATTGAAGTTCAGCCGTTTGACAAAAAAATCCAAATTGTACGAAAATCACAAACGTCATCCCTCCCTCTACAGCTCAATTTTTACCATCAACTAAAGACTTAAATTAGTAATTCTTTCACTAAGACTTTTCAATAACAAAAAAAAAAAAAAAAAAATCAAACAAAATCGGAAGACGGAAAACTTGATTTTTGGTATTTTGATGTAAATGACTCGCGCTTCTAAAACTGAGGGACAGTAAAATAGTATTTTTAGAATTGAAGAAGAAAAATTATTTTAAAAAGTGCATAATTCAGGGTGGGGCGAATTATAATTTTTTTGAAAATGCACAAATGACGGGGTTACAATAGTTGCTTACTTGCGAGATGACTTCAAAATGTAACAGTAAAGATTTCTGCTTCCTGACTCAATATTTTGAACTCGTAAAATTTACTCGAAGTCTAAAAATCGAATAAATGGAAAAAAAGTTGTTTTTGAAACGTTTTTTTGAAAACAAAACTGTTACAAATATTTAAACCCAAAATTATTATTGGTGGCAAGTTTTCACCATTGCCACTTTTTTCAAAGGTTTTTTAAAAATTGCACTTCATGCATTTTCCCACGATTTTCTGAAAAAATGTGAAATAGTTCTTCTTGAGAGATGCTCTCATTAAATGGATGTAAGGCATAAATTCTAGATGATTAAACGCAATTTTTCAATTTTACTTCCCACGGCTGAAATAATCATTTTTCAATTTTCACGTCTTTTAAAAATTATTAAAAATTGAACGGGACATATTTTATCTATTTTAAGCCTTCAAAAGGAATTTTTAATTTTTAAAATTAAAAAAAAATATATTTATATTATATTTCTGTTTGTTGGTCTACTTATTGAGAACCCATGAAAAAGGTACAAGCTACGAAAACCGACCTTATGTGGACAAAAGTAAATTTACTTTGAAAAAAAAATTCAACATTTCAAGAAAGCATTTCTTGAAAAAAAAATTCCTTCATAGTTTTTCAGAAAAATCGTGAAAAATGCAAGTAGTCATATTTTTTAAAAACACTTGAAAGGAGGCGAAATTACAAAAAATTTGTCAATAATGATAATTTTGAGTATAAATATGTGTAATAAGTCCATTTTTGTAAAAAAATCTTCAAAAACAACTTTTTTTTGTTTTTTTGAAAAATTTTGAACATTTTTTAAGGAGTAAATTTTGCAAAGGGGAAAAATGAAGTTTGAAAATTTAAATATAGACCTATCTTGTTACGATATGAAATTTTAGTTGAACAAAAATTCTTGTCATAGCATCTCCTCGTAATAATTTAAATTATTTTTGAATTTTAAAAAGCTGAAAAAACTAAGAAATGTGAACCAATATTTATGAAATTTTTACCATATATTCCCCTTCTCATTGTTGTGCTCTTTAGTGTTATATTTTATGCATCAGAGGCGTATCCAGCGTATGGGGTTAGGGTCTGAGCCTCCCCCCCTCCCGAGACCGAGATACTTGAAAAACGTCTACAGTTATGCTACTTTTTTTTCTTAAAACTCCTAAAAATGCACTTATGGGTCGTTAAAAACTATATTTTTTAAAATTTTATCCTCGCTTCGCTGGGGCATACCATTTAATTCATTTTTATGAATTCAAACCCAAAAAATAGCGTACAGAAAAAATGGAAATCCCCTCCATTGATCTATTCCTGGCTACGTCAAAATTTATGTGGAAAGGGTCATTTAAAAGAAATTAACACAAAGATCTGGTGTGATCACCTTATCCGGGAAAAGGCTTTTTTATAATCTGCAATTTTTAGCCAAATTTTCTTTCAAATTTGCCGAAAAAATGGATGAAATAATTCTATTATCGATAGGCGAAGCCGGTCAACTCAGGCAAATTATAATTCAGCATTTAAATTTGATGGATGCGCTAGTAAAATTTTACATCCCTTTTCTAGTTAAATTACACAATACCGATGATTTCATCGGTGCTATTGATATTTCACGATCAATTTCGATATCATTGTTAAATCACGATTTTCTAAGAATAAGCAACGTAGTCAACTAATATGGAACCCACATACATATGTATGCCAACTGATGAAATACAAATTACAAAATATGTTTACTACATACGATGTCTGAGCTAAAAATCAAATTAAAAATTATCCAATAAACTTTTTGTACCTGTAATTGATTTTATGCTTCTATATTTTTTTTTATTATTTTATTTGCAGGGTAAACGATCGTATTACTAGTGCGAATGGTATTTCGTTGGAAAACGTCGATTATGGTAGAGCAGTTCAAGTTCTACGAGACAGCGGACAAAGTGTTACGTTGTCAGTACGCCGAAGATTACTGTTACCATCGCAAGAACCTCATATTTTACGCGTACAGTTGAACAAAAGTCGTAAAAAAGATGGTAAGAATGTGCTCATTTAGCAGATACCTACACATACATAGATTACTCACCTGTAGATATTTCAAAGAATGATATAATATCCTACAACCGACAGCGAAATCATTATAACTCGTGCAAAAAATACGACGACAACTACGATGGCTCGCAAAAAATAAAACGAGCACTGCTTATTCTTTAGCTTTGGTACCGGAGCCGAATTCCATTCTTATGATTCACAATCGCTAGAATGCAACTTTTAACCGGTTTTGCATCATGTAGATGTATCTGTATCTACGTATATATACATAGACATGCCTACCATAGCAATGGTAGATATATATACTGCTATTAATTTATTGTAAATTTATTTTCAGATTTCGGAATCATTCTGGGTAATCGGATATATATCAAAGAAATAGCTAATACGAAGATAGAAACGAATGCCGGACCGACGTTACAAGAAGGTGATGTCATACTAAAGATAAACAATCAACCGGCTGAAAGTCTAAGTCTGAAAGAAGCTAGAAAATTAATCGAAAGTAGTAAAGAAAAATTACATCTGACTGTTCGACGCGAAGCTCGCACCAGTCCTTATTCTATATATTCAAATAGTAATCAACCAAAAGGTACGATCTACTCGTTTTTAAAAATATATACATATGTACTACGTACTCTGTGTATTAAGATATCGTCGATAAAAATCAAATATTTTTGCAGAAAGCAACTATATGGATATGTTGAACGGAAACGTGTACGGAGCATCGCAGAATCTCTACGTTCAACCTCCTACCAGACAAAATATGTCGTTAGAATCGGAAAAAAGTAATTTAATGCCAAGAACAGGACGTTCGAGGAATCCATTGCTAGATGTTTCGCTTACGCAACTAGACAGACCAGCGTCACCGCTAAATCGTAACCTCAACCATAGTCACGAAAGTATAGGTGAGTAAGAAAATATTCAACCAATATGACACCTCCGCATCTAGCGTAGGTTTTTTTCTCTCTTCATTAGCGTTAAATTTTTTTATTTAACACTTCGCAAATTTTCACAAGTTACATGATGATGTACCTACGGCTTATGATTGGATTTTTTTTCCTTTTGTAGGAAATCTACCGCCAATTAATCATAGTCATAGTTTAAGCCATAATATAAATCAAGAAAATCATGATATTATCGCTAGTCAACATACTCATTTACGAAGTCGTAGCGTTGTACAGGACCACCAAGAACCTCCAAGACCACCACCTCCTAGACCAGAAGGTAATACGATACGATGTTCTGTATATATATAGCTAGACCTACGAAATACGAATGTGTGCACTGTTTTTTTTTTTTTTTTTTTTTTTTTTTGTTTCGTCCATTCGTGTGAAATTAATACGACCAACTCGATTTATAGATTATTACGGTATATCGAAATTACAAGAAGAAGAAACCAATGGCCATAGATCGAAGTTTCCAATGTAAGAAGTGTTGGCGATTTATTTGAATTGCAATTCTTAATTTACCTAATCTCCGAAGATCCAAACGTAAATAATAATCGTTTTGATATTTTAGCGAGGATCCTAGATTCGTTGCATTCCAGAAAGAAGGCTCGGTTGGGATTCGTTTAATTGGTGGAAATGAAGTTGGCATTTTTGTTACCGCTGTTCAGCCCGGTAGTCCTGCTTCTCTCCAAGGGCTACAAGCTGCTGATAAAATACTGAAAGTATGCCTTTTATTGTAATTTATTTACCATTACGAGTATCGGTAGTCTTTATTATCATGGGCTGAACGTTGTTTTTTTTTTAATTTATTATTTCAGGCTAATGATTTAGATATGAAAGGTGTTAGTCGCGAAGAAGCTGTTCTTTTCCTTTTAAATGTTCAAGATCAAGTTCACTTAATCGTTCAGAATAAAAGGGAAGAATACGAACAAGTTTTGTCCAATCATCTTGGAGATTCGTTTCATATCAAGTAAACTGAATTTTCATATATTAAATCGTCGTTGTTTTATAAAGACTAAATTTATTGGAATTTCAAGAGCGACTAAAAGTCGATAGCGAAATTTGAAAAAAAAATTGGACTTTCAGTGGAGAAAAAGTGTAGGTTATCTCTCAAAGTTTAAAATTCAATTTTGTTGGTTGTACGAGAGAAAAATCTGGGTTTTCAGCAGATTCGTTTCAAAATGTTACTAAAATTTCAATATTTTCATAAATTTTTGTAATATTCTGAACAATTTTTCAAAATATAATTTGCTTCAAAAAATTTTCAGCTATTTATTAGATATTTATCATACGTAGAAAATCTTTCTGGGGAAAGGTAAGCTAAATCAATATCTGTTGAGCTTAGTCCCCCACCTGCACCACTATTCAATCCGCTCACGAGACGAAATTTGTAAAATCATACAAATATGATACTTTTTAGTCTGATTTTCTGTCATATTGTCAATGAAAACCAGGCTTTTACGATCTATCGACCTATGACAAGGGGAGGGGGGGGGATTAAAAATTTGATATTCTGAACTGGGAATGATCTTGGGTCAAAATGTAGTCATGTCCAAATTTGGGGGAAGGGGTGCTGAGGAACAAAAATTGCAAAAATGGTTTCTTATTGAGCCTATCAATAAAAACTCCAAAATTGTATACCATATCCAAAAATCATCATCCTGGGCCAATTAGGAGGGGTGATATGGGGATTTAAAACCTTTGTGAGCTTGAAGAGAGACTGTCCCCCCCCCCCATATCTTTCCTCAAATTGAGCTAGGAAGTTGAAATTTGATATATAGATTGAGTATAGGTCACAAATGTGCCCTTAGAGGCTTTCGACTTTCCAATTTCATTTTGCAGCCCCCCACTGCCTCGAAAACGTAGTTTTTTGGTAAGTTTTTAGTCAGGTTGAGGTTAAACATCAATTACTCTGCTCCCTACCTCTCTAAATCACTGTAATTGGGAATTTCACTTAAAATCACGAGCACTAAATATGTATCAATGGTCTACAGCATTGGCATAAATACGGAGGATTTTTCAGATTTGAACCCCCCCCCCCCCTCAGAGCGATTTTTTTGCGTAAAAATTCATTTTTACAGGCGAAAAAACAGTGAAATTCAGCGTTTAGAGCTTAAAAATAAATCAAAATACTAATTTTTTCAAAATTTTGAAAATTTTCGTCCTTGCTTCGCTCGAACTATATATTTTTGATTTTCTAAAAAAAATTTCAGCAAATCTCCCCCCTCCCCGCCCAAGACGACCGTAGTCACGTTACTGGTCCACAGTTAAATTGGATGAGGTCCATTTCGGGGGCGTGGGAGGGAGATGAAAGGGGCTGAAAAAACTAAAAGGGAAAACGTTGAAATCAAAAGAGCTGTAACATATTCAAAAATCAACCTCCTTCTTGATTAGGCTCCAAGAAGTCGGTCCATTCGGACCATTTCGATGGTGGCTAGTCTATACAGGTTGCACCAATTTATTTAAAGGGTTGAAACTTGATTGATAATTTACGATGATGGCCAGGGTATGCTTTTTCAAGGTCTCGACTCGATTTTATTTTTTTGAGTTTATCCCTCGTATATCTTCACTCCAAATTGAGCTAGAAAGTTGTAATTTGGTACATAGATTTAGGATAGGTTTTAGATGTACATATTTGAGGTTTCAGCTATTCATTTCAATATCTATCTGTACCGCTCCCACTTTCAAGAAAAAATATCCCTGAGCACTCCTTTTTTACTCCACGAGTGAACAAATTCGATTATCTTCTGTATTGTACCTTGAAAATCAGGCTCGCGCGATGGTTTTTTTTTCTGATAATGACGCTCTTGCAAACGTTGGTGTTCCTGAAATACCACTAGTTACAGAAATTTATCTAGGAAAGGGAAGAGGGGGGATAGTAGAAACCTATGTTTAAAGAACCACCACAACTTCTAATAATCGAAAATGTTCTTACGTTTTACAGAGCTCATTTCGACTACGACCAACCGAACAAAGGTGAAATGAGTTTTCGAAAAGGAGATATATTCCATGTGACGGATACTTTGCATAATAACGTTGTCGGGTCTTGGCAAGTTTACAGAATTGGTAATTTTTTTCCTCTCGTATAATCGTTAAACTGGGCAATTTATTCGCGAATAAGAGGAGGCTAATGTACGGCGAAATATTTTTTAATAATTTTTTTAGGAAGAAATAACCAAGAAGTGCAGAAAGGTATTATACCAAATAAAGCCAGAGCCGAAGAACTGGCTACTGCTCAGTTTAATGCCACCAAGAAAGAAATAGCTACTTCGGAGAGTCGAATTAGTTTTTTCAGAAGAAAACGTAGTAATCATCGTAGATCTAAGTCGCTCAGTAAGGTGAGTCGTAGTCGTATGCTCGAAGGTCTTGATGAAATCTACTAGATAGTTGCTGGCTGGTGGATTGTACGACACTGCGTATACTTGTTCTGTATATTAATCGTATTGTATTTATGTATTATGTGCGTAGGATCATTGGGATGACGTTGTATTCGGAGATAGCATTAGTAAATTTCCAGCGTACGAACGAGTTATTTTGAAACATCCCGGGTTCATTAGACCGGTGGTACTTTTTGGTCCGGTGGCTGATATAGCTAGAGAAAAATTACTCAAGGATTTTCCAGATAAATTCTCAGCTCCACGTTAGTTTCGTTATTTGGTTTTATTTTAAGTTCGGTTCGCGTTAATTTATACTTGTTCGTTTGTTTGTTTGTCTGTTTGTAGTACTTGAAAATCCTTTAGAAGGAGTCAGTAAGAAAGCCAGTGGTATTATAAGGTTAAGTGCAATACGAGATATTATGGATAGAGGAAAACACGCATTACTCGATATCACGCCCAATGCTGTAGATAGATTAAACTACGCTCAATTCTATCCGATTGTTATTCTTTTGCGAGCCGAATCAAAACAAGTTATTAAAGATCTTCGTAATGGAATTACAAAGTAAGGCGTAACTTTCTTTTTATACTTGCGTATTTGTTTATATTTTCTTCCGCAGTGCATTGTAACGTTTCTACGGAATGATATGGATTTTCAAAAATCTCATTAACCAAATTCACATTTGATTACAGATCAGCGCACAAAAGTAGTAGAAAATTATTCGAACAAAGTCAGAAATTAGAAAAGGTTTGGTCTCACGTATTCTGCGGATCGATCACTCTAACCGGACCTGATTCGTGGTATCGTAAATTACGCGAGTTGATTGAGAAATACCAAAGTTCTCCTGTATGGATTAGTGAAGCTAAGGTAATTAAATATGGGATTTTGATAGTCGTTATAGGTATTTGATGTTTTACCTATTTCTACTTATGTAATCATCGATTTAATTTTTCAAATTACAGAATTGTAATGAAATCTTATCCGATTATTATTTTTCTCCGATGTATTATCCGCCTTATTCTTATATCATGCCTTCTGTAAGTTATCAAATTGAATATCCACCTTATCAACCCTTTCCTGTTATTGAAGAATATTTCCTTGGTTATGTGTAAATGTGATTTCGTGATCTATTACGTATTTCCTATTGTATTATTATGTGTGTTTGTATTCGTTGTATACCTCTACAGATTACCTCTACCCACCTATCTCATTTTATGTTTTCTTTTTTTAAATTGCATGTAAATTGAATTTGTATCCTCGTTAAGTGTTAGTCCGCATGCAGCTTATATGTATTTCCTTCCTTCCTTCCTTATTCATTTATAAAATATCTATAGGTACATTTTTTATTATAAAAAAATTAGAATAAAATTCACTATATGTAAATCCATTTTCTAGTGAAAATTTTATTTTGCCTTATTAAAGATGATGGAAGGAAGAAAAATTTCTGGGATGCTATGTCCGAAATCAATTTTATTTTTTTCATATTTTTTTTATTTTATGCTATTCTCCCTTAAATTTTAAAAGTCATAATTTATTTAAAAAAAAAAAACTATTCTTCCTTCTCAATTTGGATTTAATTAATATATAAATTTTGAAGATTGTTTTTGAAAATCATTCTCTCTTTAGCTATACTTTTTCTCTTCTCAGACTCGCCGTCTATTAAATTGAAAGAAAATTTGGCCAACATTTTGTTTGCCTGAATAACAATAAAAGTAATTATTTTCAATTAATAACGCATTCAATAAATAAGATGCAATTTCCTGTCATCTTTCCTTACTTGTCATTGTGAAAAAAAAATGGGCGTATCTTCTTCATAGACTTAATCTATGTTTATTTTCCACTTGCAATGTGGTAACGATATTCTCTTATTCCCCGAACCTGTTTTTTTTTTTTTTGTTACTGTTGAAAAAAAGAAAAATACCTCGTGCATTGTCGTATTAGTACAATTTTTTTTTATCGTGTTTGTGACCCTGTTTGTGTATTATGCTTTGTGTATACAGCCGGACGAAGCACTTTCGGACGACTTTCTGTTTCCTATGACTTCTCTCCGCTTATCGTATGCTTCGTCACCGGAAAGCGATTTAGAACAAAGTAGTGGCTTGTTGAACATGTCCAGCACATCCTTACCGCCTAGATTAGTTAAATGTTCTAGTGACCCGAGTATTGCAACTCAAGACGATACGGCTGTGCCTACGTATAATCCGCCACCGCCTTATACGCCAGCATTATTCAAACAAGTGGGTATTACCTATTGAATAATACGAGTATTTAATCGCAATTTATATTTTGACATTGGTGGTTGGTACATACACGCTGCGTATTATCAAAGAATATTGTTTACTTATACGATTAACGAACGTGCATTACATATTGATAAATAATATTTCAGACTTCGTACGAATTAAATCAAAATTTACGTTTACAAAATGATAAATTTCCTTACCTGCCATCGGCTGCAGCGTCTTCGAATGATGAAGTAAACGGCGTTAATGGTACACCGCCAGATTTACCGCCGCGAATAGATCGAAACAGTAAACCGGCTCGAACAGTTAATGGTAGATCGGCTCAAGAAAGATTATTCGGTAATGGTGGATCTAAAGAGCATACGGAGCCGCCGAATTATATCAACGCTACTCCTCATAGACTCCCTAATATGACATCTTTAGGTAGACATAATAGCAATGCTACGTCATCGACGAATATTAATAATAAAACGGTATGCGAGGGTTTTGTTGTTTTTTTTTTTTTTTTATTTTTTACTCCAACCACGTAATGCGTTTTTTATTTTTCAAATTACAGAATAGTTACGATAGTGTTTCATCGTACGATAGTTATAATCAACGTTCCATGTCGAATATTCACGATGATCTCAAAACTTATAGCGATCGAGAACCGTACAGATATACGAGATCTACTCAACAGCCGATTAAGCATAGTAATTCGGATGCTCATAGACCATCGAAACCGCCTGATTATCCACATTATAGGTAACATACTATGGCATCTATCAAGCTAATAAAATGTATTCTCTATGTGAAATCCGTACAATACGTTCCTATTCCTGTTGAAATGAATTTGTAGGTCCCTACTGAAATGAATTTGTAGGTCCCTACTGAAATAAGTTTATGGTATCAGTGGACTCAAAGTCGATGAATTATTCTATTGAGTTTAAAAAGTTTAATTTACAGTAGAAAAAATTATAGAGAGAGATTTTCTGGTAATGTTCAGAAATTGTTGATAAGTATAATTAACAATTCGTCAGATGATCGAGAGTTTTATATTTTCAAGTTTGTTGGAATAAAATGAATTGAAGGGCTGTTAACGTATAAAATTCGAGTTTTTCTTCAAAATTTATGTTTATCAGTTTTTTTTTCTTTTTTTCAAAATTCGTGCTTAAAAAAGAAGTTATGGAAGCAAATTCGAATTTAGCTACGTAAAAGTACTTTTAGAATCACAGTCTATGTAAAAAAATGTCTACCAAAAAGAAATTTGTTCTTTTATTTTTTTCAAAATTTATTTGCAATAGAAAAATTTTGATCATAAAGTCAAGTTCGGTGCAAAAAAATGTACCAAGAATGTCTTTAAAAAGTTCTGAAATACCCGAAAGTGAAAAAAAAAAACATTGGAAATCGAAAAATAAGTTTGAAAATTAACAAAAACATGTAAAACATAGAAACTTTACTAAAATTTACTAAAAAATTTTGAAAAATACTGAAGTTTAGCTACTTTACATATGGGAAGAGGCCATAAAAAATTGTTAAAAAATTGCCAAAAATGTGTAAAAATAAAGACAAAGAAATGTGAATTGAAAAAAGGCGATGGTTTTTTCCTAATTAGTGATAAAGGTGAGGGGGGAGGGAGGGTTCAATGTGGCTAAAAAGTCAACACCACCAAGAGGTACATCTAGAACACATACTGAATTTCAACTATCTAGTCCCTTTTTATTGAGGAAGAGGGGAGACATATGTGAGGAACAAACTCAAAAAATAAGAAAAACCGACCACAAAACTACATTTTTGGATCTGTGACGGGCTGAAATAAGGCTGAAAAGTTGAGACCCCCAAAAGGCACATCTATGACCCCTACTAAGTCTACACACCAAAGTTCAGCTACCCAGTTCAATTAGAAGGGAAGATAGGGGAGCGACAGCCCTTTTTCTAGGTCAAAATGGGAGAAAACCCCGTACCCCCGTTCCTAATTGGCCTAGGAGGTTGATTATTGGATGTGTCATACAACTTTAGATTTTTTATCAATTGACTCAAAAAGGAACAATTTTTGAGGTTTTGACTTTTCAGCACCCCTCCCCCAAATTTGGGCATAACTAAATTTTGATCCTAGGTCATTCCCTCGCTTATACATCTAATCCGTTACCCAACTAAGTCTATGGACCGAATTAGAACGATTTTGGTCAGTATCGAGCAGAGTAGGTAAATGATTTTTTCAAAATATTACCACAAAACTGAACCTTTTTTTTGTGATTTAGACGTTAATTTCGTAATTCTGAATGTATTTTCGCCGTTGAATTTCGATAGATTTTCAGCATTTTCAATAAGTCTTTAAAATTCCTACATAAAATTGTTATTTTATGTGAGGTGGGGGTAGGGGGAGGTGTGTGGAACAAATAAAGTAGACATTAAGGACATTTCAAATGAAAATAGCATGGCTCGAAATGTATTATTTGCGTTGAATACGAATCTGCAACCGATCGAAACTTTTCTGTCATAGTGATTTTTTTTGTAAAAAGGGCCAACATGAATTGGAACTGTTTTAACTCTTCCATTGGTTAATCCGATCGATTTATGTTCCTAATATGCTATACCATATTTAATAAAATTCGAAATGAAGATGTAGAAAGAGATCTTTGAAGCGTTCTCTGGTGTTTGTGATACTTCGCTCTCCTATCCACCGGCCTTAATCTTTTTTTTTTCAAATTTGAAAATACAAATACTTCGATTATCTTGCAAATCGTTAATCTTATAAGGCACATTATTAGTTGAAAATTCCGTTCTCTGAAATTTTGCTCCTATCTAAATTTTTTTCGTAAATTGCCGAATTTTGATTATGAACAATCATAAAAACATAAATTTGTGGACTTTTAACAAATTAACTTGAAGCTTGGTGTTTCTCCAATTGAAAAATGAACTACCCAACAAGATACAGCATGTCAAATCACATTATTAACTGGACAAAAATATATTTATTTTGACCCCCAAAAACAAAAACCTACATTTTTTCCATTTTTTCCAAAAATAATTTTTATTTGAAATGACATCTGTGGAAAAGGGGAACCAAATTTTTTTGGAGTGGAATTGACATTCAAAAATTATCAAAGCGAAGATGTTCATGTTTACCTTTTTTCACCGGTAGTGAACTTGCTTGGGTAGTGAAGTGTGATCGCTATCCAGCCCCCTCCCACCCCGCTGAACTTTAGTTGGCTTCTTGTACAATTTCATTATTGTAGTGATGTACCACTAGATTCACTTAGCTACCTGAGTTGTTATAAATGGGCTAGTTTGCCACTGACTCACTATTATTACTACTGAACAGAGTTCAGAATTGCTGAAATAAAGTGGTACTTGAGGACTTACCTGAAAATAATTGAAGAATTGAAAAAAAATTGATTTGTGTTCACTAGAAATAACAATTGAACTACTCAAAACCATTCAAATAAGTAGCCGATGGAAAATTTTTTTCATCATTGGGCTTCTTGTATGATCAATATGATCATGAATTCCTAGATACATATGTGTCCTTCTAGTCATGGGGGCATGTTTGCCTTAATTCGAGATTGATCTCTACCTTACCGTACATTTACCAAGAGTTGGATCTATGTTGCCTTCAAATTCATTTCATTATTCAATGTATTATGCTTTAAATAATGTTCAAAGTTTTCCATACAAAAATCTCAGCTGACGAAATTATTTCGTGTTCCAGGACGATATACGTGCCTAAAAAAACATATTCCAGATCCTTACCTAACCTTTTACCTAATAACAGATTTAAATGTATGTTTAGTATGCTAGTTTAACCTCGTGTTTGTTTGTACCACAGACCACCCGGTTTGGTAGAATACGCCACAAATAAACCTTTACCACCACCCAAAGCTCCGCAATCGTATAAACCTGTACCACCACCTAAACCTAAAAATTACCGACCTCCGAATCAACACACTCAACAGTCTTCGCAGCCATATTTCCAGCATAACACGATCAAAGAAATGAACGGATACCAGCACGCAAAATCTTACAGCATGGCCGATGCCACGTCAAATAACTACAGCACACATATACCTAACGGGGTGAGTTGATCTAAATGTGTTACGTTATTCAGTCCAACATGGACGAGTAATTAATAAATTTAATTTTAATATTTTCTCGGCATTTTGTAGATTACTTCATCACCATCTAGTAAATACTCTATCGATAATTCCGATTCAAATGGTTTCGATTCCGGCCACGGAAGTAGTCTAGATCGTAGCACGTACGATCGCAGGACCGGAATGAGTAGTAACTCGTCGCAATATTATTATAATGTCGCGCCTTCCAATAAACACCAACGTGAACTTAGCGGCCTCGATCTTGCTCACCGAGAACAAAGAGGCAGCGCTTTTGAATTATATAAAAAACCCAATGAACAAAGGAATATGCATTACCATATTGATCATAGTATTAGATAATTTCTTTCATTTATATTATAAATAAATATGTTATAATATGTGCCAATTTTACTATTATCTTTCATTAGTATAAAATGTTCATACTGTATGTACCTAGTACCTACCTATGTAAGAATTTCATTACGGGGGGATATTTTTATTATACTATTTGGTAAGAAACGCAAATGCGTATCGAATCAATATTATTTTTTTTACGATTTAAAAATCCAGTATAGAAACAAATTGGCTATTTTTTTCTGATTTACTTAAATACTTACCTAATATGTTTTCAATTTACATATTGTATTGTAAAACTGATATCTGTATAACCTACCTATTTCCTTTTTTTTTTTTTTTAATTTGTGTTCTATTACCTGTTAATGATTATATATGTGAATTTGTTTTGTACATTTAACGAAATGCGAATATATTGTATTTTTTTTTTTTTTTGTATTTTATGAAATATAATTACGTTATTTTTACGAAGTTGGTTTATTTGAACTTACTATTTGTACTTGAAAAAAAGAAGTGTTTCAAAATATTGTCATTCGTAATTGAATGTTTTCTTCTACAGATTTGAAAAAATGCAATGCTTTTTCAGTCTGATTTTCGTGAAATATAATTATTATGTAAGTTGATTTTCCTAATCAGCGGTGAAAGTATAGGAGGTTCAATAGAGCTAAACAGTCGACACCTCTAAAAGATATATCTAGGACCTATACGGAATCAACATATAAAATTCCCTCTTCCTAGCCCAATTGCGACGGTTGACGGTTGGTCGAGGGGAGCGGGATATGCGAGTAACAAATTCAAAAAATAGGAAAACCCTACAAAAAAATTTAGACATTCCCTTTCATAGAAAAATTCTAGCTGCAAAAATCATTCATAATCATTTTTCATCAAGAGTTTTTGATTAAAAACTAAAAATCAATTACGTCACGTTTTCCAAAAAAATTACCCTCCTAGCTAAGACATATTCATGTCAAACCCACCAATTTATTTTCATATTTATTCAACTTACACATTTTAACATAAAGTTCAAAAATCATTTACTGTTTTATTCGAAATTAAAAACTACCATCTTAAATTTTTTCACACTCAATATTTCGTAAAAAAACTCACTACTCGTACTCACCAATTTCTGTGCACATCTTTTCAACTTGTATCGAATGTAATAATTTTTATATTTTTATTTTTCATTGTTGATTAATTAAAGGGTCATGTTGATGTGGCAACTAATAACAACTTTTATTTTTAATTTTTAAATTAAAAAAAATTTTTATGTTTTATATTTTTCTTTTTTGATTATTTTTATTTTTCAATTTTTTTAGTTAGACATATCCGTATCAACATTTTAATACTAAGTGCAAAAATCATTTGCAAAATCATCCATCATCACGTGTTTTTGATCGAAAATTTCGAATCAAAAATCAAAAATGGTACATCAAAAACATATCGTTTTCAGAAAATGACCCTCAGCCCTAAGACATATCTATGTCAAAACAACTGGACCACAACTAAATCTACATACCAAATTTCAACTTCCTAGCTCAAATTTGAAGGGAGTTGTGCGAAGAACAAACTCAAAAAATAAGAAAAATAGACCAAAAAACTATATTTTCCAGGCGGTGAGGGGGTGCAATCAGTCTGAAAAATCGAGACCCTCCAAAACGACACATGTATGGCCCCTACTAGTCGACACACCGCTTTTCAACTTCCTATCTCAATTTGGAGAGTAAATAGAGGAGGAACAGGCCTTTTTAGAGATCAAAAAGTGGAAAATCCCCTTATCTCTGCTCCTAATTGACCTAGCAGGCTGATTTTCGGATATGTTACACAACTTTGGAAGCTCTATCGATAGGCGTTTTGACTTTTTAGCACCCCTTCCCCCAAATTTGGGCGTAACTGAATTTCGACTCACGGTCGTTCCCACACTTCTATATCTAATCCGCTACCTAACTATGTCTATCGACTGAATTAGAGCGATTTTGGTCAGTATCGAGTAGGGTAAATGATTTTAGTCTTTGGAGGAAAATAAATAAAAAATAAAAATAAATATTTGATATGGCCAAAAGTGATCCTGATGGTCTTTTAAGACCCCATAAAAAATTTTGTTGATATGCCTCCGCCTTCCCTCCCATTCTCATCCACTACAGACAGATACACTGAAATAGCCTGGTTTTTATGGATTATACGGCATAAAAAATAAAAATAAAAAATACACGATGATCTCAACTATATCCAATTAAATATGGGTAAAAGTACTCATCAATTATACTCGAATAATAATGATCGAAATACCAATCAACCGAATGAAAAGAAGGTTGTAGTATTGTAACAAGATTTATTTCCCATGAATACGATTTAATTTCTCAAATCATTCAATATTCCTGGTAAGTACTTACGAGTATATATTTTGGCTCATAAATTTAATCACAAGTTCATAAATCGTATTGAACTTGCGCAACTATTGGGGTTGTCGTCATTAACTCCGCCTATATGTACACGCGAACAAGGGGATGATGTAAATCTTTTTCGTGATAGTTGTGTATTAACCGTTCATCTTTTGATCAGATAAAGAAGATTTTAATTTGTGATATATGGTCGTAAATTAATTCGAAATTATTTTATGCTACGTAGAATCAACAAGTTATTATGAATACGGGTGTTGAAGTAACCGAGGTAAGCAATCATCGTTTATTTTATAACAAAAATGTACTGATTTTTAGTAATTTTAATATTGATAATTTAAATTTGGAGAAAATCACTTTCATGTTGAGTAGAACTTTTTTTCAAATCGAAAAGAACTGGTTTGTTAAATAAAGTCCTGAACTTGGAGGGTGGTTTTTCGTTCAGAATTTCTCTAGTCTGAAGAAGTGGGTTTGAAAAAATGTTATTGAAAAGAGTCGAACTAGGTAAATGAATTATTTTATGAAATATTAAAAAATATATATAATCCGTCTTATTTTGTAAATTTTTCAGATTGAGGATTTGTTTGCATAAAAATTTCAAAGCATGAGTTGAAATAGAAATTAAAAATATTTTAATTAGTATTCTTTTTAACATTCTTCAGCACATGTAACTAACAACTTGTACTTTAAAAAGTTTTTTTCGTAAAATAGGCACCTAATCTACCTATCTAAGTATTTTTTGGTAGCTAAAAATTGTTGGAATGAATCGTTTATCAGAAGAAAATTTCAACTGTATGAGTACAGCCTGAATTAAAAATGAAGAAATAATGAATTTTTTTCGAAAATTCAGTTTAATTGATAAATATGTTGAAAAGAAATAAATCAAAGGTCCTGTACCAGCTAAATTTACTGAATTTAAAAAAAAAATATTTTTTTTCTACGAAGTTTGTTTATCTTTAAATCCAACGGGTAGGTATTTAGCCTACCTATTACGTACTGAATCAGGCAATTTGTTGTTTAATGCAAAATTTTTAGAATTTTAACAATGAAGAATTTCTATCAAAATTCTACTACATGAAATTTATACAATAGTACTTCGTACTTAATAATTTTCCCTTAAGATAGGTATTAGCAACATGATCAAAAACCCACAACAATTTCCATTTGTGCAATTTGTGGCGTAATATTCGTATTTTAATTATTTCCGCAATCGCGCTAGAAATACGTCGATGCCTTTGAAAGGTAAGAAAACGCGATAAGTGATTTAACAGATAAAACCCACCCTCAGTCGAAAAACAATTTAGGGAAATTTTTACGTACCTTACGTATCGTAAAGAGAACCCCATCCAGTTACCAGTTTACGGAAATAGAGTAATCTCGGGCCGGATGCGTTTACAAAAATAGAGGAAAATTTTATAATTTAATTGCGGTTTGAAATAGTTGCACGATTTTTCACACCTCTGCACCTATTTTTCCCCCTCAATTCACATTAACAAATCTGTACACCAGGTACTTATAAAATGTCATGTACTTATACCTGGTCAATACAATTATTAAATATTTGCTAAAATATAACTGAAAAGTTTCTCTAATCTTAAACATAAAGGTACAGTAGTGCTGTAAAAATGTAACTATAATTTCATCGCTTGATACAAGTAATGGGTATTAGGTGAAATACCAACCACCCTAAGCTACATGTAAATTCGTAATGAGAATATTTTTCAATATAGGTTGAGTTCAATTACGACATACCAAGTGGTCAAGATAAATGTCAATTTTATCAAGAAAATTCTCAAATGCAACCATCGCCTCAAGTAGATTTTACCTTTCAAAAAATAACCCACCAAGGTAAAAATGACTGTAAGTATTTAGTACCGAGCTCGTTCTAGTACCACTGATTTATTGATTCTGGAAATTTAATTTATTAATGTATCTATTCGTTGAAAGAATTTTTTTTCCACTCTTTATTTAATGAATACCACAACTTACTATTAGTTCATGATTTTACTTTCAATATCTATCTTTGGTTTAGAATGAAGAATACCGATTATGATCGTTTCTTTTTATTTTCATTATTTATATCAAACACGATGCGAAGTTAATATGAATTTACTGATAAAGTACATAGCTTCAAGTTATTAAATCTTTGTACGTGTATTTTCTTGAATCTTGTTCCCTTATTGTTTGTTTTAAAAGAGCCTCTAAAATTTCGCTCTCTGATAACATGAAATTCACCTGTTTATAGGCGTAGTCTTTATCTATATCTTTTGCGTATTTTTATTTTATTTTATTTTTGTTTATAAACAAACAACTTTATAAGCAAACAGATTATCAAAGTTTACTTTGGAATTATTTCAAAATAATATATTAGGTAATATTTCAAAAACAATTTCATTCATTTAAACATTATTCTAAATGCTTTATAATAAAAATTAACCCCAGTAAGATATCGCTGCAGGCAAATTGTACCATTTCGTATAAAAACTCTTCAATGCGGATATTTTTTTACAGCATCGTTGAGTACATCCATAAAATCAGAAAGATTATCACCGATAAATTATTGTTCGTTTTATTCGACGAACCAAAACAACGAATCAAATTTCAGGTATCTACCTAAACCTAATCATCTTCGATGTAAATAAATTTCACATATTATACATTAATCAATAATTCGATACATGTATTTTACAGAACAATCACACCTCTCTCGTCATCATTACCGGGTACCAATTATCAACAAATGAATTCTTCGTATTTCATTAGTCAAGAATGTATTCTTTCGAATAGTAAACGAAAAGGTGATAAAATTACCAAAGCAAAGGAATACGGTAAGTCGAACGGAGGAAAAATATAATTAACATGGTGTTGTACCTATAGATTCCTACACAATTGATCCTGAAATTTCAATTTCCATCACTTTTAAAATTCTGGCCTTGTATCTAGGTATTCTAAAAGGTAATCTTTTCTTTTTCAGTTTTTGAAAATTGCTTATAAGGGTGAAGGTGTTAAAAATATTCATGTCCTGTCATCGTAGCTTTGGGCGTTTATTAAGTCGACGATTTTTTTTTTTTTATTATTATCATAACAAGTTTTCTTTCGTTTAATTCAATTTCGTATCGAAATCCTGACTGGAAATATAACGAACGCTATTTATAATCTGTAGATATGAATAAAAGTTGAAATTTTCAAAATTTTTCACCGCATCTTGATAGAAATATGTATGAATGGCTTATGAAACGAATCAATTCGTAAAAGTGAAACATTTTAAACATTAATATTATTTAGAGATTAAGGGGAGACGGTTTTGTTTCCAGAAGATCTCTACGTTAAAGTGTTCTTCACCCCATTTTCTTGTATATACATATATCTTGTGTGCTATGTAAGAGGGTCAGATCTGTAACGAGGAGTAACAAATTCGTACTATATGAAGTTGATAACCCTTGTCTAATAAATTAACAATGGTATCATTATTGTAAACGAAATTTGTAGTGTTGTGATTTTGCTCGCTCTTCTCGTTATCATAATTTTTGGTTTAGGTAGTTTTTTTTTTTTTTTTTTTTTTTTTTTGAGTACAGTCTTTTAAGTTGGTTTATGGAGTTTCATAAAAGATGAAATCAAAATAATATTGTTTTGTAAAATCATTTTAAAAACATTAAAAGAAAGTACGAGTATTCATATAATCAGATGGATTAGGAGTAATCAAAATTAAAATTAAAGAAATAAGATGACAAAAATTTTCAATACTAAGATTATTGTTGCGTAAAAAAAATCACACAATTGTTTGTAATAATTATACTTTCTTAATTTTTTAACTTAAATTATCTCATTCAGTTGGGGTTGGATGAACAAGCGATGCATAGATATACAAAAAAAACCTAAAAAGTGTTTCATTTACTTACTTACCTACCATTCTATCCACAGACCACAATTTTTTTAAATTGAAATTCAAAGAATTGATATAAAAAATTACTTATTTTTTTCATAAATTGAAACTACCGACTTCGTAAAACAACAATCGAATTTTTAATAAAATATAGACTTTTCGTTATTGTTTCGTTTCTTCCTTTTTTTTTTTTCAAAAAAATTCGCGATATTTACTAGTTTTTTTTTTCTTTCCGAGTATGGTAAAAGGTAAAGAATTTCAAATGTAATAAATCCTCAGCGGGAGATCACATCCCACTGCGCTTTCTTTAAATATTCTACTAAAACATAATAGGTATCTTATTTTGGACGTTGACTTTAAAGTTAAAGAAGACGAAGAAGGCTACTTAAAAGCTTTCATTGCATTATTTACTCACATCAAAGATTGTTGTTTCAGGGGCTCGTAAAATGATTAATAATGTTACTATATTATCACACAGCCGATGCGATAATATTTCGAAATTTTTATGCAAATAGTTATTTTAATCGACTCTGCATGGTGAGATTTGGCAGTATCAAATTATCAACTACCCTTTTTTTCATTATCATTATACCTTCATCTAAGTAAGTTTATTTTTCGAGAAAATAATTCAAACAAAAACGCAAAATATGTTTCGCATTTAAGATATGAACATATTTCGAATCATTGCCAGGTGCACTTGTTCAACAAGGGGGATTACATTATCGCTATACCCTTTTATACAACGATGTTCGGCTAAATTAACGAAAATGATTAATTAAAAATAAAATAGCCTAAACTACCGAAGAATAAAGTTAAATTGTAACCTACGCTAATAGAATATTCCACCTTTCTACGAAAGATTATTAATATTAATTATGCATTAGGCTGTCTGCCATTTAGTCCATTGTCTTAGCTTGATCTTTTCTTCAACTATTGCCATTATTTCTCATTACTGAAAATAACGTTGCTAGATTGTAAAGAAAAATCGCATTATGAAACTTGGTCGGTAATCGGTAATCAGTACATGGTTAATCAAAGAACAACCAATCAAAATCGAAGAGGCTCGTTACAGCTTTGGCAATTCCTGGTATCGCTACTGGACGACCCTAATAATGCTTCTTGTATCATGTGGACCGGTAGAGGCACCGAATTCAAATTAGTTGAACCAGAAGAAGTAGGATATTATTCATTTAAATCATAAATTGTTTATTTTTAAAGGCAATGTAGAATACTTTTACTTGGCATAACGATAATATATTTATTTTGTAGGTGGCTAGACGTTGGGGAGCGCAAAAAAACAGGCCTGCCATGAACTACGACAAGCTTAGTAGATCATTAAGATATTATTACGAGAAAGGAATAATGCAGAAAGTAGCAGGTTATAATCATTCGATCGATTCACGGTCGCAAATTCGTTGATAATCGAAAATATGCTAATTTTTTTATATTACCTATAGCTTATACTTTGGTCTATACAATTCAAGGTACTCTTTTTCACCAGGTGAACGTTATGTGTACAAATTCATGTGCGAACCAGATGTGTTATTTAGTATGGCCGCTCATCAGCACAACGATATATTCAATTCAGAGTACATTCATAAGTTTAGAGAAGACACATGGACCGAATACGGACATCACTATAGTCCAGACGTTATGACTTTTCATAATGGTGTTCAATTTTATAAATATTTGGGACATAAAGATCAGTCGCAAAATAATACTAAACACAGTACCGTAAATTTTATTCCCTACAATGGTAAATACATCGAAAAAAATTCAAATAATGGATCCATTAATGATACTAGAAATGATGGATGTAATTGTGTGACTTGTAATTCGTTAGTTAAATCAAATACCGGTACCAGCGATACTGCGTACACACAAGCATTTTATAACAGTGAATATGAATCTAAGAGAGAACATGATAAATTTTTTTCAAAAGAAAAGTATATTTTACGTGGAAACACTTAGTTTAAAAATTATTCCATTACTTTGTAAATATAATTTATCCTTATTTATTTATTTGTTCATTATTTACTTTCAAAAATATTATTGTATGTGATTTACTACTGATGAAGTGCAGGTATGTAGTACTTGTAGGTGCTTAGCTACCTACCTAGACCTACCTAAATCAGCGTACTAATGAGAAAATAACTGCGAGAAATAGATTTACGAAAATTATTTAGGTCATCGGTATGCCTATGTACATAGTCTACAGCCTTCCGTTTATTTTCATCTTTGCGAATTATTATTTAAAAATTTCGTTAATTTTAATTACACGGTTTCGCTGTGTCGGAAATGAACTTATTTCAAGTCTACAACGATCTGTATCCCCACTCATGTGGCAATGAAGATTGTTAGTTTGCTATAAACATGATGAAGGTAAAAGTTATAGTATGAATTAGAATTTACGTTAAACTATCTACATTCGATGTTATTCGTTGCTGTTTTCGTTTTCATTCATCAATGAAAGACGCGTTGTTGTGTTAAAACACATTGCGGCATTTGTTTATAATAGCAGTGTTTTTCTGTCAGTTACAATAAGAAATTGACGGTTTTGTTGAGGTAATTTTATTTATATTTAATTTTTTTCACTTTATATATTATTGCATAATATTTTGTACTTTTATTGCAGTAAGTTAACGAATCATCGAATATTTAAAATTACAGTACGTAAATAAATGTTGGGTACTCATTTTCATTCTTTCTTTTTCAAAATACTAAAATGTGTGTTATTGGTCAAAATAGGTGTTTAGTTTTTACGTAAAACAAAGGTTAACAGTATTTTTATTTCACCTGAAAATCCGAAAAAATTATAGTTTTTATAATAGGTACGTACAGAGCCAACATACCTTACATACACATCCTTGCTTTCATTTAGCTTGGTATATATATTAATCATTTATTCATATTGCACTTGGGATCGTTTCATTGATGAAAAACTTTTCAAGTATAACAACTAATTTGTCTCGTAAGACTTTTCTTAAAAAAAAAAAAAATTAACTCGAAATTTGTTTTAAAGAATCTAGACAAGAACATATTTTATAACAAAGGAAAGGAACCTAAATATTCGTATTCCAACAAGCCATCTTATTGTGGGCTATAATATATCGATGAATACATGATTGTAGTTACGTAGTATGTCCTATGTGTATCTATGTACTTGTATAACAACACAACACAACATGCACATAGCATAATACCTAAAAGTCTAGCATTGAAAACTCTCCTCTCAATGCCGAAATTATTCTAATGAGTTGAACAGCGTTCAAACGATGATATCATAGTTTAAAATAATCGACAACAGGTTTAAGACTTAGGTAAGCATGATGTGTTGGTTGTACATGATCTGAATGGATTGTTGTTTTACAGATAAAATGCCGAAAATAAAATCAGAATTAAGTAACGAATTATCCGAACATCGTAAAGAAGGAGGTTGGAATAATGGTCAACTTTTTGGAGCAGAGTCAAATGAAGATTCTTTTACCGGTGGTGGATTTAAAAATAAAGATAAAGCTATCGAAACGTTGAAATTATTGCAAGATAAGGATATTACCTATCAGTATCATGTTATAAATACAATGTTTAATAGAGCAAAAGTAATTCTTAAACGAACTAAAGATCCAGAAAAAGTCAAAAATTTATCGGAAGCTATTGAAGTTTTTGAAAAATGGATTGAAGATTACAAAGGACATAGTCGTCATAAGGAGAATTTTGGATATTTACCTTTAGATGTTGTTGAAGGTTATTATAAATTGGCCAAGTATCATAAACTGAAAGATAACGAATTTCTGGAAAGTTATAAAGAGGTCAATGGGGATTATAAAAAACTTCGAAATAAAGTCGTAAAAAATTTAGAAATTACTTGGGACGTGCATCGGAACAGGTCATTGAAACCACTAGTGGAAAAAATTAAAGATAAAAATGAGTGTATGTTTGAAACAAAGGATCCATTGAATGGCTTGCCTACAAAAGCTCATGTAGAAATTATAATGTGGGGCTATTCTCCTGATGCTGGTAAAATAAAAAAAAATATTAATCTGTTGAATGAGAAAATACCAAATTAAATGCTAGTTTTATTCGTTTCTTGAACTTTTTAAAATTATTCATGTTTAACCTTCTTTTGAATAAGTTTATTGGCCATTTTTTTTGCAGTAACCACAATTTATTTTTATACGTTAAAGTATATTATTTATTCAAAAGTTTAAAATTATTTTTATATATTTATTTATTAAATCGTTTGAAAATATTGCAATAAAAAATAATAATTTTTGTATTTTTTTACCATGTCATATCATTTATTTTATCAAATTGTTACCATCCTCAACTTCTCTGAAGTTAAAAACTTTTTAAAAAATTGGTAATAAACATAAATCTATCAAGAGGTCCAGTGTTTATAATCAAGAGGTCAAGATTTCATTTTGTTATTGGGTAATTTTGTTTTGAAATGTAATTTTTAAAATTATAGATTTTTTTTGTAAATATTGTAATTTACGAAAATTACGTAAAATTAATCAATCAGATTCTTAGTATTAAAAAAGTCCACAAGGAGTGCTGCAGTACTGATTCAAATTTCTGAAAGCTTTCGAAAGTCAAAAGAACAAACTTTGATAAAGGAAAGTGCGGACAAAAACAAACAGAAGAAAATTGTAATTGTACATCAATTTTTGCTTATTTCGCTCGCATTTATTTAAACTTTAACGTATATGAAATATTATGTAAGTAATCGATTAGATTGTGAATTAACCTCAAGTTGATCCTACGAGGATCCTGCCTAAATTTTAAATTTGTTTTTTATTGATTAGAAGAAGCCAAAATCATGTCTCGTGCCAACTACTCAGAATCTGATGAGGGTGAGTTCAACTTTTCATTCAAATTTCAAAATTTTAGATCTTACAAGGCTATATCGAAAATCATGTGATGCCAATAATTTGATAAAAATAGCTTAATATTTTACTTGGAGAACGGATCAATGCTTGCCGGTGTTTCATCTCGTCGTTTAATTCGTTCATTTCTTAAAATTCATTTTGGTCATCTTTATTTCAGAATCAGGTTCAGAATCCGATAGCAATGCCAGCTCTTCTAGTAAAAGTTCATATCAATCAAATAAGAATCGTAAAAGCCCGGCATCTGATTCGGAAAACGAGAATTCTTCTGTGAAACCGAAAGGCAGGATTCGTAAATCGACTGAACGATCGGAGGCAACTTCACAATCACCGAGTTCCGCTCGATCAGGAAGTCCTGCTTCAGGTTCTGCATCGCCTGCATCAGCTCGTTCACGAGCCTCTTCTGTATCGGAGCATTCTCCTAAGCGATCTCCTAGTCCAGCTGGTTCTGAAGGTTCTCATAAGTCGGCAACTTCTCGTAGTCGCTCTAGTTCTCCTTCGCAGAAATCCGTGAGTCGTGAACGAACCAGAAGTGAGAGCGTTGCAGCGTCTCAACACAGTCAGTCTAGTCGTTCTCCTAGTCCGTCTGGTTCAGAAGCATCGCCAACTAGACGACGTAGATCATCGAATAAATCTGACACACCTCGAACGGTTCGTTCTGGTAGTGCAACATCTAATCATTCAGCCCGGTCAGGAAGTGTTGAATCGAATCATTCTCATTCATCTCACGTCTCCCGACGATCGGGAAGTGCGCATTCCCGACGTTCAGCTGCTTCGGGTCGTTCTGGCTCTCCCGAAAGGAGTCCTTCCGCAGGTTCTGCAAAATCGGCTGTTTCTGGTAGTCCTCGTTCAGAAAGATCTGGTAGTGGAGGAAGATCAAGAACGCCATCGCCGTCTTCACCGAAATCTCGAGGTTCTAGAAGTCCGTCTGCCCATTCTGGAAGTCCGAAATCTCCACGATCTGATCGTTCAGCTAGTCCAGCACGCTCTGGATCAGCATCCCCGGCAGGTTCGGGGAAGTCTGGTAGTCCAGCATCACGCAGGTCTGGTTCGGCAGCGTCACGTCGATCCGGCAGCGTAGCTAGTAGTGATTCTGGTTCGCCTGTATCTAAAAAGAAGAGATCAAAATCTGACAGCGCTGGTTCAGAGAGTGATTCCTCCATCAAAAAACGGAAACGTAAGTTTATTACTTCATATTTTCTTGAATCAGGTATCAGTCCTGAAGTAATTCATTTTCATTTTCATTTGTTATAATGTGCACGTGAAGCCCGAAAAACGCTTGCTAGTGACGAAAGTGACAATGAAAGTAAAAGTGATTCCGATGGCAGTGCAAAAATCAAGAAAAAGTTAGTATTCTTTCAAAATACATTTGTACAAATTAATTACTCTTTTTTAATTTAATTATTTCACGATTAGATCGAAACATAAACGAATTATGCAAGGTTCCGATAGTGAAGACGAACGAAAGAAAAAATCTGGTTCCGATGAAAGTGGCGATGATGCTGCAGCAAGTAAATACATTCTTCAATTTAAAAAAAATGAATACGTAACAAACTCAAAAATAATGATTTTTATAGCTAAAGCTGATGACTTATTCGGAGATGCTGATGACATTAGTTCTGAAGAGGATGGTGATAAACCTGCCCGATCGCATAAAACAGGGTTAGATGACGATGACGATGAAGGTGAAGGTGATCTTGTCATTGCTGAAAAGGTATGAATTACTCACCAAGAAATGGATAAATCAAGTTGCTTCATTTGTACTAAACCTGACTGCAATAGGATGAAAATGAAAAACCAGCTGGAGAAGACGAAGAAGAAGAAGAACCAGTACCAGAACGTAGAATCGATGTTGAAATTCCTAAAATCAGTTTTGATACTGGTAGGGATATTCATTTCATGAAAATGCCAAATTTTTTATCTGTCGAAACTAGACCTTTCGAACCAGATACTTACGAAGATGAAATTGATGATGAGGAAACATTGGACGAAGAAGGCCGAGCGAGGTATAAATAGATATTAGTTATAGTTACAAATTAGTTGAGAAAAAAATTGTTTTACTACATTTTTTTCAACATTAAAAAGGCTCAAATTAAAAGTAGAAAATACTATTCGGTGGCGTTATGGTTACGATAAAGACAGTAACGTTATTAAAGAAAGCAACGCTAGATTCGTTCGGTGGTCAGATGGTAGTATGACCTTACACGTTGGATCGGAAATTTTCGATGTCTATAAACAACCATTTGTGGTGAATATTTTTTCGTATTCACAATTATTTCGATTTAAATTCCGTTCTAATTTTTGTATTTATTTTGTTTAGGGCGATCACAATCATATGTTTGTTCGTCAAGGTACTGGTCTTCAAGGACAAGCAGTATTTCGAACAAAGCTTTCATTCAGGCCACATTCTACAGAGTCATTCACGCATAAGAAGATGACCCTTTCTTTAGCTGATCGATCACAGAAAACTAGCGGTATCAAAGTATTGAGTCAAGTTGGTATTGATCCGGAACACAATCGTGAAGAAAAGATTAAAGTAAGGCGTTTTAAAAAATTTATGTGTTAGCTAAGGGTAATTTTCTAATATTCGTGAATTTGCAGCGCGAAGAAGAAAAATTAAGAGCTTCCATGCGTAGAGAAAGTAAACAGAAAAGGCTCAAAGAAAAAGGATCCAGTCGAAGTATATCATCCAACTATTTGGAACCGGATCGAGAAGATGCTTCAGATGATGAAAATGCTATCTCTTTATCGGCTATTAAAAACAGATATAAGAAAAATTCTGGTATGCAAATTTTGCATGTACGGAAAAGTTATCCTATTAAATTGGATTAATATTTCATTAACGTTATTAATTTTCAGGAGCAGAAACCAGACGAAATATCTATTCATCAGATGACGATGACTCTGATTTTGAAACTAAACGAAAGAAACCAGATAAACTTAAAGCTATATCAGAGTCGGATGAAGGATCAGCTTCAGAAGCTGAAAAAAGTAAAAAATCTTCCGAATCGGAAAGTGAGCAAAGTAAGGCAGCGAGTGGTAGTGAATCAGAAGACGACTAAAAATTTGACCAGTTGTGATGGTGAAAGTGACTATGAGATCATTTATGTAGCTTGTATTAGTTCGTTACCTGAGTTAGATAGGAAATTGGTTTTCGATTTATCGATTGTGATTGACGTCGTTTTTGTTTCTTACTTTTTTTTAAATGACGTTTTTAAGTTGTTTTGTAAATCTTGTAAAAATGGTAAACTAAGCTATTTTTTTTTTAATTTTTCATTCATTCTGTAATTTTTTTAATAGTTTTATTATATTATGTTTCATCTCTAAACTTTTGTAATTTCTGCATGGTTTTCAAAAAAATGTATGACGGTTATGATTAGATAATTGTAAATTGTGATTTGTTTTCGTTCCATTGCTTTCTTAGTAAAATATTCGACGAGATCACGATAATTTTAGAAGAACTCGTTCTGAGACAGAAAATAAGAAATTCTTCATAGTAAAACACATAAAGTGTTGAAGAATTGAAGATTATATATCAAAATGCCATGATGAGATGGAAAATTGGAATCCGCGTCCATTTCGTTTTTTATTTGCAAATTTGATAAGACGAAGAAAGTCTGATAACGTGAGTCAGGTGGGAGAGAAAATTCGTAATGGTTAGTTTTAGTTGATTTAATAATGCGTTTATGATCAATTGTCGTAAAAATGTAAACATGTTTCATGTGAATTAAGTTTAATCATCTTGTTTCTTTCTTATGTTTTGTATAGACATTGTGTTGACCGCTGTTGTATCAAAAGTTATCATGATTTCGTGAATATTTTGATCGGAGTGTGCAAAACAATTAAAACCTCAACATTAAAATTTAGTTCGTTTATTGTTTCGTGTTTTGAGGGAAAAGCTGGCGTTATTTCAGAGTAAGTATTTATGCATATTCTTCGAGATTTTAGCACGGACTTTTCTCACACTATGATCAATTTTGTCAAATCGAAGGTTTCCAGCGTTGCATTTACTCAGGTAATATAATGTTATAATCATTGCTGTGTATAGAATTGAATACACTGATACGCTCCGATATTAGAATTTGGAATAAAGAATTCCGCGTCATGTCAATAACTTTACTTTTGGATTATTTCTTTTCTCTACAAAACTTATCGTATGAAAATGTATAACACCGCAATAAATCAACTCGTTCTTTTGGTTGTATACATAGGCATACGTCTTCCAGTAATACTTTACCCCATCCGGATAGAATTTCATTAACGTGTTGATATTATAAGAGCCATTTTGTACTTTGTAAATTCCCTTTAAAAAAAGGTTCAAATCAGTTTCTAAACTTATAACGTAATCATCATTAATCAAATCATCAGGTATACATCATTGATACTGAGTGAATTATTTACGATGTTATTACTTGAATAAACTGAGGGCAATGCTGCGACCACGTTTTAGGTGAAATCGATTCTGTGTAATCAGACCACATCTGATTCTTCATTGTAAGCATGTTGCAAAATATCGTATAATTCCAAGTCTGAAAATCTTCGCAGCCCATCTCTAGATCTCGACATCTTATCAACCGAACCATTCCCTAGATGTGTATATGTATAAATTGCAATTACTTAAGTATTTTATACTTGTGTGGATATTACTATTTATATGAAATCTGCGAGTGTATTATTTGCTTACCCTGGACACAGTAAATGTTTTATCTGCAGTGATGCTGAATGATATGTATTGTTTGTATCCATTTCTGAACCATTTAAAATCGCTAATATATGGTTTTGTTCCTGGAATATCACACTTATCTGATATATTGAGTATTCTCAGCTCATATCGCAATTCCTTGCCACGTGAAATAATGAATTATTTCAGATTCTAATGCAAAGAAAATAATAATTAAACCGAAGTATACTTACTCCCAAACAGAATAACACTCGTGCTCTAATATAAATCAAGAAGATGATAGAAAATATGAAAAAATTTAGTGTAGAATTTGATTGGTAGTCTTTCATTGTACAATTTGTAAGAAATACCAGCAAGGAACTGGGTAAATTATCAAAAATTTTGTTTTTGTATGGTTTTATTTTCATGGTAACGCAGAAAAAAAATGCAAATTAATGCGAATGATCGTGTAATAATTAATGAAAAATTTTACGACCATATTATGATTTCCGTTCCATCTAAAAACATTAACTTCAATTGTCGTACTATTGCAATGTTATCAGATTTAATCATTATTAAATGTTAGGTCTATTTTTTATGGTAGAGCGAAGAAATTAGCTTCCAAATGAGGTACATCTGACAATCAATGGGAATTGAACAAATGAGTTTTTACTTCGATTAAAAACATGAAAACTAATCCATCTACGTAGTTCTCGAAATAGATACTGGTTCTTGTTTTAATGACTAACGTTATGTTTTTGTCATATTTACGTTTATTCATTTTTTTTTTATAATAAGTTCATAGATTTAATTAAAATTGGGGTTTTGCAGAATGAAATTAATTCTTCTACTATTGAAGTTAAAATTGATACCTGTATTATTAAATAGACTAATATGAAATCAAACACTTCATTACTTTTTTTTCGATAGTGTATTTGTAAAAGAAAGTAAAATTATTCCAATTTATGGTAGTATGTACTTTTTTTGAGGTACCTACCATGTCTGGTAATAGTTAAAACGAATAAATCGATTTTATTGGTCTCGTATTTTGGAAATAAATTATCTAATTATCTTAAGTAATAATGAGACGAATGATTGAATACAAATTTATGTACCCGTAGGCGATCTCTCTCTTTTGATAAAACTCATTGCATGAGCATGTATTTTGCCACAATGTAATAATTCATTTTTTTTATTGTATACATAACAGTATACTTTCCAGTAATATTTGATTCCGTCTTTGTAAAATGCCATCAATTTGTTGACATCGATAGATGCATTTTGTACTTTATAAATTCCCTATTAAAATTTGAAAATGTAAGTTAATCATCATATAGATGTAGCGAAGTTGCAAGAAATTAATATTCATACCTGATTAAATCGTGGACAGTTTTGAGCAAATGATCGAGGTGAAATTGAATCTACGATTTCAGTCCATAATTGATTTTTCATATAAATTAAGTGACAGAATTGGGTAAAATTCCATGTTTGAAAATCTTCACAACCTAGTTCCAAATCTCGGCATCTTTCAAATTTAACCATTACCTATACACGATTTCATTACAAGATTTAAAATGTAAGCAATTGTGTTTACTGGGATAATTTACCCTATTGACACGCATTGCTTACTCGGCTTACAACTACTGTTTCTTGTGCCATTAAATCCATCGATAAATATTGCGTATATCCTTTTCTTATCCATTTAAAATCCCTCATGAATGGTTTTGCATTGCCTGGACATACTGATATATTGGTTATTCTCAACACGTATTGAGTTTCCTGGAAATATCGAATATAAAATGTAATCTATACCTATATATGAATACATTTTGAAGTGAGGTAAAGTGGAATGTAAAAAAATAAATTGTAATCTACATACGCCAGGAAAATATAATTGTTTTGCATGAACAAAAATCATTATTAGAATTTTCAAAAAGAAAATGATTAAAATTGAACAATATGTTTTCATATTGTCTGCTATCGATGTTTAAACACTATGAACTGTTTTCAACCCAATGAAATAATTTGTGAAATGGTAATTTCAATTTGTATGTTTTGTTCGTTTCAACGCGCGATTGAAATTTGAGTGGCATGAAGATCACTATCAAAAATCATTTGTATGTGACACGTAACTCATATGAAGTGTATAATTTTTTTTTTTTTTATTATTATTATTGTTGCGCATGATATAATTTGAGAATATGACAAAAAAAAAATAGTGAAACAATTCTGTGTTGTTCAAAAAAAATTGCTAATGTTATTTAGCATAACCAAGTAATAGATATGAATGGTTATCTATATTTTATGGTAGGTTAGATACGTATTGTGATTGATTCGATAAAGGTAATCATTTTTCAAAACAATTGTTCTGATGAAAAGTGAAAATGCGTATTTCAGTTCAGTAAACTTTATTCCGAATCGCGCTTTTCTCGAAGAGTCATTTGAAAAAAAAAATGTATCTTAGTGAATGATGAACTTTGCATTCAAATTTTTCAAGGCTTATTTGAGCCTAAAATCATTATGGTAGGCAACATATGTTACATTTCAAGTTTCTTGCAATTCATTATCAGTCGTCAGGCTGAAAATTTACGAACAAATTCCCCACCAAATTGAAAAATCAAATGTAGTATCTTACATAGCTTACAATGCATTACAAGCTGATATACTTGACACCTCAAGCTGATGAAAGCTCGCAAAAGCTCATAATGTTGAAACTGGGGTGCTCTTACGTTCTGAAATGCATTGTATGAACAAATTTTATCGAAGGAATTTGTAGAGGAAGAAATTTCCCTACCACCAGTTGTTTTTTGACAAGATTCTTTCGTTTGGGCTCAACATCAGTTTGAACGTTAAATACTCGAAATGAATCTCGAGCTCAAACAAACGCGATCCTACTCGATGTTTAAATAAATCCTGTGCCTGAACGAAGGGTCCTACAAAAAAATTAACAACTTGTACTGGAAAGAAGATTTCCTCTTTGCAAATTACTTCTTGAAATTTTTTCATACGATGTTTCTTTTCAAACTTTGTATGAATGTAAAGATACCTAGGGGGAGTGTTGTGGAATTTTTTCATTTTGGGACCTTTAGTATGACCTTGAATTGGGCTTTGATAACTTTTTAAGTGTGTCTACAAGCCCTCACTTCAATGCTCGGAGCTCCAAAGAATTTTCTCAAATTATTACAAATATTTTACACCACTCATATGGTGGTATTTAACGAACAAAAAAAAAGAAAATGCGTTTTGATGGCTGCAGAGGGGGCCGCCACTCAGAAGATTTGAAAAAAATATGAAAGGTTTAAAATACTAGTTTCCAGCTCTAAAATGGGAAAATGGGAAACCATTAATTCGGATTTTATTTGCTGAATTTCATTTTTACCACGGTATCTCATGTTAACACTCCATAAGGACTTGGAGACTTTATAGAATATGGTTCAACATCATCGGTTTGGATTCAAATTAAAGTGCATAGTACTGAAAATAAACGGATTAGGAAGCAAGGTATTATATCATTTGCACATTATATTCAAATTTTGAATATTTTCAAGATAAACATAAATTCACTTATCTCTGAATGGTTTTACCTGAAGATGGATACACTTACCTCTTGAAGATTTCCCATTGCGTATTAATTCCCATAGCTCCTTGTAAAATTGAACGATCCATTTCACTGGAGTAGATCCAAATTCAGCATGATGGCGTGACCTGGAACATAAAAAAAACTAGATCAACATTTAATTAGATTTATTAGAATGTAGGAAAATTTCTTTCCTCATTAATGTATGAGTCAACACTTCGCAGATAGTAATGTGTCTACATATCCGTTTCATGCGAGGTCAAGTAACAGTTACCGGGGAAAAAAAAACAAAAAACCCCAAAGAAAAAACTGATTAGTACATACACAACATGCATACAATTAATGAAAAATACAAAAAACTTATGCTGGCTATATTTATAGATAACTTATTTTACCCCTTAAAAAAAATCGCGCTGATCTCAAAAAAAAAAACCCTAAAAAAATTTCTGCAAAAAATCTGAAAAAAACACCTGAAAAAAAATAACCTGAAAAAACCTACAATTATATAAAAACTTGAACTAGAACTTATGCCGGCTAATCTTCGACGTCTTTTCTTCGATAAACCTAAAAACCTGAAAAAAAAAACTGAAAAAAAAACCTGAAAACATAGAGATGGTAAATAACCTTAAGTTTTTTCTCATCCCATTTTTGTTAAAATTCCATTTCGACTTCAGTTCATTTGAAAATTTCACTAATTCATCTTATTCTTGTTAAAATTCCATTTTGATTTAAAATCGTTTGAAATTTTAACAAATTCACCCTATTTTTGTTAAAATTTCATTTCGACTTAAATTCATTTGAAAATTTCACAAATTCATCTCATTCTTGTTAAAATACCATTTCGATTTAAAATCATTTGAAATTTTAA
>FIZR01019740.1:0-16945 GCA_900060175.1 Ferrisia virgata | reverse complement strand
TTTTTTTTGTATTGTTATTTTATATTTTTAAAATAAAATAAAAATTTTTTCGTTTTATTTTTTGTCAAAATTTGAAAAAATAAAGGAGGCTGATTTTTTGTTAAAATTTGAAAAAATGAAGGGGCCCAAGCATAAATGCTGCCCAGGGCCTCTCCCAACCTATCGCCGGCCCTACTTTGAGAAGTGAACTTGGATTATTATGACAACAGTTCTTTAACAAAGAAAATTCAAAATTCGAATTCGATTCAATTATTACTCAAATTTTCTAGTCACGGTTATCCTTATCCGGATAGACAAAACCCGGCTGATTATTTAGTTCAGAGTTTAGCAGCAGTTGCTGATAATGAAGAAAAGGCTAACCAATTATGTTCGGCTTTTGAGAATACATTTTATTACGAAAATATGATGAAATATATAGATTCGGAATACGAAAATGGAAAAGAAATGGTAAGCAGTTCATTGACAAATACTCGTTCTATGTTTCAATCATGAAATCACCAAATGAAATCATATAGATTTTGATTAAAAATTTATTCTCTCTAGTTTCATGATAAAATATTATGAATACTTATATTGTTACAGTTCCCTGTTTGTTTTCAGGATCTATTGGTACATATTTTCGCAGGAGTGCTAATGTCGATAGTTTTCAATAGAATAGAATTAGCGGCGGCTTGCATTAGCCCAATAGATATTACGTATATGGTGTGTTCTGGAGTTTTTGTCAAACTTTCGTAAGTTTTTTTTTTTTTTTTTTTAATTTATTTTCGATTCTTACTCGTATTTTTAGCTTAAAAAAATGCAAAATTGAATGTAGCTTTTATTTTACTTAGAGCAATACCTCTAGTTTTGAGATGGGTGCGTTATACGTATCCTGGTATACATATACTGCAGAATGTTTATTCATTATACATATCGCTCTTTGGAATAATACAGGTAAGATAATGAGATTATTCTAGCTAAATATACGATAATTGGGCATTCGAGTAGGTACAGGGCAGATGATGATTCGTCCACTGCTATGCATTCGCTCTGAATTCTAATTCCGAAATCAGATAGGTAAGGTTGTTATATACTCGTCGTGGCTCGTGGCGCAAATTTCAACATTGGTTTACAAAAATTGGAGCCAAGGAGGAGTGAAAAGAAAGAGGGGTAATAACTCACAATTCGTGTAAACATCTGAAAAAAAAATGCTTAAAATTTCAAAAATATAGTATACTTAATGAATTATGAAACCATAACAATTAATATCTAGTGGGGTAGCCTGAATTTTGATTTTTTTCTGAAATCTGCAAACGGCAAGAACACAATAGTAGAGAAATGACCGTAAAAGTATGTGTAACAAATTTCAGCTTTTTATTAACTCAATTTTTCAAACTTGTAAAACAGACTAAAAGTTTGCTAATTTTTAAAAAGTTTCAAAAAAATCGGAAAAAAATTATTTGACATTTAAAAAAGGTATTATAAGTAATATCAATTTATACCCAAAATTACCTTGAACAAACAATGGTAAGTTTATTTGGTTCATTTCATTATGAATTTAATGAAAAAATTTTTAATGATGCAAAAAAAATGCTAAAAAAACATGGAAACTCATTCTTTGAGCACCTCTAACAAACCATCCATGAGAGATAATTAAAATATTGCGCCTAATCATCTAAAATTATTGTCCTACATCCATTTCTGGAAAATTTTTCATAAAATTAAAAAAAAAAACGCAAAAAGTGACATTTTTTTAAAAAACCTGAAAAACGTGGAAAATGCTGATACTAACAATGATATTTTAAAATAAAAATATATGTGTAATAATTCCATTAAAAAATTTGTTTTTCAATTTTTTTCAATTTTTGAATGTGGTGAACTTTCAGTCAGTTTTTCCAGTTTGAAAAATTGAAAATTTTATTTTATTTCCGTTCGCGGATTTCCAAAAAAAAAAAATTGGCCCACCCTAGTTGGGATCTACTCTTATGCAGGATAAATTTATAATTCACACCTGTCTACAAATATTTGTTTAATTATCCAGTTATTTGTTTACAATATGCATAAAATGTAGATTTAAATTCTTGATATGTGCAGAATGCTTGACAAATCCAGAAGTACCGTGTTTAAGAAATGGTTCCGAAGTCTTGGCTAGTTTCGACTTTAGCGAAAATAATTTAGTTCTAAATATTTGTATAATGGTGGGTATTTACTTCTTGATACATTTCATTACTTACAATCGCATTACTGAACAAGATACGAACTATGAGAATATAGATAGGTACCAAAATCACGACAATTTTACCCATCTATTTTACCGAGTCATCAATAGAACAATATTACAAACGTCTCAAACATATGTAAATTTTTATGCATAAATATTATCATACCTACTAATAAAATAAATCTTCATTTAATTTTTTCTAAAATCTAATTCTAATTAAACCGTTCATTTTGTTAACCACTGAACGTATTCGTGAAATCAATACCCCACAGGCTAAGCAATCGAACAGGTACTTACCGATTGAATTTGTCCCCAAAAGTGAAGAACCAACCACACGATAAGTAATTACTCCCTTTCCCTCTCCGATCCCAAGGACATCAAATTTCGGTAAAAAATTCACTCTGTAATAATTTGTAGTGGGGAGTTTGAACGAATGAATGGTACTAGAAATAACTATCTAAATCACGACTACACATAGAAAAGAACTTATTTTCTGATAATCCAACGAAACGTATTACAAACTGGTTTGTTCAGTAGAATCTGGGAATGTGCACGGACATGAGCGTACACGATACGTCCGAAGCTGAAAGAATCTTCGTTAATTTTATCAGTTGATACGTATGAAGATTTCGTTCGTTTTATAAAAAATACTCGAGGTATGCAAATGTGCTATAATTTTAAATGCACACGAATTTCGTAATAGCGACGAGTGAAGAAAATCTATTCGCTTCAAGGTAAGAGAAAACATGATGTTTTAAAGGTTGCTAAATTTTATCGGTGAATAGGCTACCTACTCTTGGTATTACTAGGTATTCTTGATAATTTTGGAATAATGATGTGTGTTAATCAAAATTTTGAATGTAAAATATGAAAATCAAAATCAATATGTTTATCACTAATGAATGTGCATATCGGTATAAGATTACGAGTACTAACCGGTAATTCGAGACATTTACTTTGAATTAAACGCATGTATGTAGGTAATTTTCGGGTACACTTCGACTTCATTATTATAATTATATTCTACATATTACTGCTAATGCTAGGTAAACATCACTGCGAGAAAAATTCCAGTACTAAATATTTACGTTGCATGCGCACGCAAATGTCACCTAAAAAAAACTTATTACTTCGTATTATTACATAAGTATCTACAAAGGTAATCGAAACAATTGCAATAGATGGTTGAACCTTTCAAGCATTTAACATGCCTATATCAATACTGCTCGCTGTTCGGTACTCGTTTAAGTACATACGAAAATACAATTCGTCGTTTTTAATTCTTTAATATGATTTAGCTCGTACGATGACATTTCTAAATCATGATGAATTCGTAGAAACCGCGAAAGATAATCATACGAATGATTTTCAACTGTTTCTAGTAAGTTTTATATCATCTATTTACTAGTTTTAATTTAATATCTATTGAATTCCAAATTTATATTTCTATTAAATAGCAAACTAGTTCGAAACTAGCTGATCGCGGTAAAGGAGTATCCGTAGTATGGAACGATTTAACGATTGTAGCTGAAATAAAAAAGCAAAGTACATTTAAATTCACTGAAAAATCGTATAAATCTGTTATTCACAATGGTACGTGTAACAAGAGTATTTTTCCTATTCTTAAAATCTGCGCGCATCATTCCTAGCAAGTTGATTATTTTGCACAAATTATTCAGTTTCAGGAGCAATATTCCCCGGTAACTTGGTGGCTATTATGGGAGCTAGGTAATATAAATATCACGTTAAAAATGATAATTAGTCGTAATTTAATTTCGAATTTAATTCGATAGCGGAGCAGGAAAGACAACCCTTATGTCCGCGTTGGCTAATAGATGTCCTAGTAAGTGTCTATAAATAATCATTTTCTTTCATCTTATTATTTAATATTTATCGTTTACAATACGTTCCTTTATAGGTGGTTTTCAAATCGAAGGAGATATTAGAATTGACAGTCAACCGATGGAAAAATTTGATAAAAGAATATCAGGATACGTTTATCAAGACGATTTATTCATATCTTGCTTAACGGTTATGGAACATTTGAATTTCGTTGTAAGTAGCGTTTTTCTTCCTGATGGACGTGGGTTAAGATTGCAACACTGTATTTATCTGAAACAGATTAATCACCAATTAATTACGTTTGCTTATTTTTTCAAAGGCAAAATTACGTTTGGATAGAAATACGGATAGCAAAGATCGTCAACGACTTATACTGAAAATATTAAGAGAAATTGGTTTACTCAAATTGGCCTATAGACGTATTGGAAATTCCAATTCTGGCAAGCAACGGGTAGGACGAAGCATTTACTATGATGATATCAATCGAAATCTAATTTTCTGCCTGATTTAGAGATATTGAAATAATATTCTGAAAATAACCGAAGATAAATGTAGATACGTATATAAATTACGTGACTACATACTTCAGTTACCTACACGATGGTAATTATTCACATTGATGCTTTTCAGACGTGTTTATCTGGAGGTGAAAGGAAAAGGTTATCGGTAGCGACTGAACTGCTAACAGAACCCATGCTGCTCTTTTGCGACGAACCAACTACAGGTACTACTATAAACGTCTTCTTCATATGTTTGCAAGTAAAATATAGCCATACAGGTTAATTGTAATGAAAACAAATTTCATTCACTGATACAGGTTTGGATTCGTTTACTGCGCTGAAAATTACAACAATGTTACAAAATTTAGCAGTTGATCATAATAAAACTATTATATGTTCGATTCATCAACCAAATCAGCAAATTTTCGAATTATTCAAACAAATTATTTTACTATCACAAGGAAGAATTGTATTCAACGGATCGGTTGAAGATGCTAAAGCATTTTTTCAAAGGTATATAAATTATTAACGAAAAAATTACGGTCGTGTTCGACGGGTTTAGACGATAATTATTTTTTAGTCAAGGTTACCATTATAATGAGGAACAGAATCCAGCTGAATATTTAATCAAAAGTATTGCTACTAAAATACCTAAAGAAAAAGAAAATGAATGCGATGCTTCGTTACACAGCGCATTTTCAAAAAGTGAATATTCCATCAAGATTAAGAAATACGTTGATAATGTAATGAAACAAAATCATTCCGAGGTAAGAACATAAGTAAATATCGAACGCGAATATTTTTAATATGGTTTACTATTCGAAATGATTAATTATGTTTTTATTTACTCTTAGATATTCGCATACGATGTTTCCAGTAAACTAATGTGAGTAAAAAATTAGGTACTTCATAGCAAAAAACTGCAATCATTTAACAATGAAAATTACAATGTAACAATTTTATAGCGATCCGCCATCTTGGTTTAATAAATTTCTGACCATCTCTCACCGAAATTCTCTAAACATATTGAGGAATTCATCAGCTCGTACATTGAGCATCATGCAAAAAATAGTACGTAGGTTTATTTTTTAGCTGTAGATGCGAGTACATATACATTTAGTAACGTTCGGGCAATATTTAACTCACCGTAATTTCTCTTTTCTGATCTTAGCTAATAGGTATATTGATAGGATTATGTTTATATGGATCAATAAAGAAGACACAGCCTGGGCTTAGAGCTCTTCAAGCAGCTATATATGTGACTTTCAACCAAAATTTTTATCCATCTTTTTACACTGGCTTGCTCTTGATTCCGCAACATCTACCTTTATTTTACAGGGAATATTCGAATAATTGCCTAACACCTTTAATGTTTTATTTATCCGCAGTTATCACGATGGTAAGTATCTGAAATTATATACTTATAATTATCAAATAAATATACAAAAAGTATCTACTTTAAAAATACAATAAAGTCACGTTCTAATCCTACCTTTATTACGTTGAATTTATAGTTACCATTGAATATCGTGGAGCCTATATCCTATTCATATATAATTTACTATTTCGCTGGTCTTCGGCCCAATGCTTATGCTGTGATAATGTCCGCTATCGTGAATGTTTTACTTTACAATGTAACTTCAGCTTTGGGTGAGTAAACTAGACAGATATTTGGTAACAATATCTACACAATACATAAGTGCTTAATAGTAAATGCAAATTAATTCGTAATTAATTATTCGATATTTTTATAATATTTCTAGGTGTTCTTTTTTCGGTGATATTTAAAAGTACTTTAGTCGCTCAGTCATATGGTAATCCCATATTGAACGTTATTATGGGCAGTTGTGGTTTGTTCATCAAATTATCGTAAGTTCATAAATGATAACGAACTCATTACATATATTTTTAGAAATTGTACAACTACTTGGATACTTACCCAAGGGAATTTATATCGACGATTTTTTTTCGCATTTTAGATCACTTCCTTTTCTTATATCATGGATTAAACATATATCTTGGTTTACCTACGCTTGTGCGGCTATGTACATTATTCAACTGGGAGATGTGTACAATATTAGTAAGTTGATTAGAACCGACTCGACTGTAATTTAAAAATAAATATTATATGTTATAAGAGCGTCGCCCATTTTAGTGAATATCTGTGGAACGAATTAGTTCTCATTAAACCTGGAATATATTTTCGTTATGTTTCACATGAGAATGTAAAAAACAACAATCCATTAAGCTAAAATAACACTACTAACATAATTTTTGGATACATTTTGTTTAGGATGCGAATCAAATGTCAATGTTCCTTGTTTACGATCAGGACGCGAAGTGCTGAGAGTTTTCGACTTCGATACGCATAGTTTATTTTATGATCTTACCATGATGATATTAGTGTATTTTGTTTTTCATTTGGCTGCCTATGTTTGTTTATTATTTAGGATTAAAAGACGAACTGCGTAGTTATAAGTAATAATTACTTATGTTACAGATACATTTAAATCCTATCAATTATACGTGTAATATATCCTCTTAAAATCTGCCCTTTTTGTATCGCTGTGTTTCGTGTGAATATTTTGTTAATAAATTTATCATTAAATTACGTAGATATATTTTGTACGTCCAAAACAAAAACTAGCCAAAAAATTTCTCACGAAGCTGCTAATGGAAAAAATATCGCAAAAATAAATACTTGAAAGAGGAAAAAACTTAGCTGAATAATTTTTATCCATATTTTTCTATTCATGAAACGGAGGGCATATCATTCAGATATATGCATAATTTTCACTTCAGCCTTTTCATTTTAATTTTTTACTCTGCCATGTTGGTGAAATAACCCTAAGTGATCAGCTTACTTTAAAATCATTTAGGCTTATGGTTATATTTAAGAATCTAACATAAAGATTTTATAAATGAAAAATGCCCTAACGGTTAGCAAATACCCCCCCCCCCCCAACACCCGGATAAAGTAAAAGATTTGAGAAAAAAAAAACTCTAAATAACAGTTTTGCCTGATTTGCTTTATATAATTGGCTTATTACGTCTTTTTATTCTTCCCTCATTTTCGATCTGTTTTTATATTACTGAAAGGTTCAGAATATGGTTTCCATAAATTTTTTCAACTTTATTTCATTTCACCCGAGAAATTTTTACATTCCACGTTTATTAAAAAATTGTACCTTTTTATGCAAGAACCATTGAGCCACTCCTACCTACTTGCACGGTAAAATAAAATAAATTAAAAATCTTGTTTGGTCATTGAAAACAAGATGGAAGGGATCCAAAAAAATTTTTTATGTTCGTAATACTTATTAACAAACTTATAGGAGCCCCTTCTTCAATATTTAAAATATCTTGAAAACCAGTATTACTTGTCAGAGGACAGGATCATGCATTATGCCATCATAGTTGTACGTAGGCGATCCATGATACTACAAAGACTGTCAAATAACCGCCTATGGATTGTAGATCTACACTTAAATACCGGTTTTTGATAAAAATTGTTATTAAGTTTCGGTAGGTACGAAATAGATCTTTTGTAGTAGGTTTCCGGTGGTATCAATGATTTCATTTAAATTTGGTGATGTATAAAAATACTTAGTTGAAAACGTTTTCCAATCAATTTTGATTAATTTTGCAATAAGTAATTACGCTCGTTACGAAAATATTTAAATGCACATTTCATTAATTCCTCATTGTGTTTAGAAGAACCTGAATAAAGGTAAAATAATAATTTAAAAAAAGCTAACACCTTATTTAAATTAAAACTATACCCGGTAAACACACAGTCTACGAATCGCACACAATAGAGTACGTAATACAGTAATTTTTTTCGTATACGATTCGAATACGAATTTCGCTTTCAGAAAAATGGAAAAATAGCGATCAATTCGCCAACTATCAAACGACTAAATTCGTAAGAAAAATTAAAGCATAAATTTCCGTACGACTACATTTTCGACAGAGAATCGTCCGCTAAATTCGCTAGCGATTCGCGGCGGATATGTTTACCGGGAATAAACATGTACGCAAACAGAGGATCAAACTTCCCTCTAACCTCGAAAAATTCGCTATATATTTTTAATGCGTTATTATTTAGCAATGACATTACTCATCCAGAATGCACTGGTTACAATTCCAGAAGAAGAAGATGGAAATAATTCCCAATCATCTTCGGTATAAATTTTATCAAATCATCATTAATAACTTATCTGTAAGAAATCTTTTAATGTAGTCTATATTCATTTTTAACAATAGCTGACCACTTCGACTTCGACACTCTCTGACCAAAATGAGGGAGTTTCTGTTATATGGAAAGATTTAACTGTAGAGGCTGAAATAAAAAAACAAAATATTTTTAAACCTACAACAAAATCATTTAAACCGCTCATTCGCAATGGTATGTATGACACGAGTATACGATGTTTCCATTCTTACGTACAAGATTGCTATTGCAAATTGAAGATTTTGTATATAACTATACATATGAATACTTTTTTCAGTTTCAGGGGTAATATTTCCAGGTAGTTTGGTAGCTATTTTGGGAGCGAGGTAATATTAGGTCAATAGTTACTTTTCATTAAAATATAAATTTCTTATAATTTCATCCGTATTAAGTTGATAATTGTCTAACCAAATTCGACAGTGGAGCTGGAAAAACGACTTTGATGTCAGCCTTAGCAAATCGATGCCCTAGTAAGATTTTTTTTCTATAAATATTCTATCACTGCGTATTTAATGAAATTAAAAATTTACCTCGTTTTCAATCATTGTAGGTAGTTTTCGGATTGAAGGAGATATCAGAATACACAATCAGTCGTCAGAAAAATTTGATAAGAGGCTATTCCGATATGTTTACCAGGATGATTTATTTATACCTTGTTTGACCATCATGGAACATATGAACTTTGTTGTAAGTGCAATGCTTCATCTCGAGATGAGTAACAAGGATCTATGCGCTCTTAGTTATTATTTCAGAATTCGATTTTGAAAACAGACTATCAACAAAATAATTTACTTTTCAGGCAAAATTACGTTTGGATAAAAATATCAATAGAGAGGATCGTCAACGATTGATATTAGAAGTATTGAGAGAAATAGGTTTATTAGAATTAGCAAATTCACGTATTGGAGATATAAATTTCGGCGCTGAAACGGTAAGACGGTTTCTCACATCAACGTGGATATAATTATCATCCACTCGCTACAAAGTACCTATTATTTCAGTTGTCTTTATCTGGTGGTGAAAGGAAACGGTTATCTCTGGCAACTGAACTCTTGACACAGCCAATTCTATTATTTTGCGATGAACCAACGACCGGTATCTATCCTAAAGATATCATTTTGTACAAAATAATACACGCTGTAGTACAAAAATACGCATATTATTGCCAACAGGTTTGGATTCTTTCAATGCGCTAAAAATCACAACAACGTTAAAAAGTCTAACGATTAATCATAAAAGAACGATCATATGTTCGATTCATCAACCAAGCCAAAAAATTATAGAATCTTTCGATCAGATAATATTATTATGTAGTGGTAGAATTGTATTCAACGGATCTGTCGAAGATGCAAAAGTATTTTTTCAAAGGTAGGTTAGGTACATCTGTACCTTTAAAGATCATACTCATCAAACTGATTTGAGCTTTAATATAATTATTTTTTTTTCTTTTAAAATATATATATTAAAGACAATTAAACTAAATTATAAATAAAAATAATTTTTTTTTTATATAAAAATTAGAATAAAATAATATATTGATATATTTAAATTTATTTAATAATAAAAATAATTATATAGCCAGTTTACAGTAGGACGACATTCGATTCACGTTATGCGTTCATTTTATCTTATCGCAGTAAAGGTTACCAATACGAAAATGACCAGAATCCAGCAGAATATCTAATAAAAAGCATGGCAACTGAGGAATCTCAAGAAAATGATACTAAATGTTCTGATTTATTACACGATGCTTTTTGGAGAAGTGAATATTCGCTCGAAATGAGAACGTACATCGATACAGCCATGAAGCAAAATTCTACTGGGGTACACGTAAGTTTACAGTATGAATACATTGGTAGTAGGTAACTAAAGTAAGCAATATTAATGATGCAATAGTTGCACAATCAATTTAGAGCAAAACGTCGATATTATTAAACACAGCCACGACAAAATGATTTTTTGTTGCGTGTTTCCCTGTAAAAAATACCGGTAAAATTCTAGAATGAAATTTTCATTTTTCAAAGTTTTTGCAAAATTAATAGTACTATAAAAATTGATTTTTTTGTAGGAGTTCTTTTATACAACTGGTTGACTTGTACAGTAAATCATCCACTATACGTATAACGTTTTATTCCCTACCCTATGACCAGTCCGAGTGTTATAAAAAATCTGTCATGATAGATACAAATACCTCAAACGTATTCATAACAAATTTTTCATTCGATATTTGCAGCTCCTCAAGAATATCAAGCTAGAAAATGAAATGTAAGTAAAATCAACTTCACGAATTTTCTTCTAAAAGTAGGCTAGAAATATTTGGGATCAAAAGAAAACTCCCAACGATGCGCATCTAGAGCATTTTCATCTCCACTATTCTAACTGACCCAGAGTAGTTCAGTTAATTTTCATTCGATCCCTGTTGAAACTAAAGAGGTGTTTTTTAATAGAAAGTTCTCAACGAGAAGATGTTCCCAAAATAATAACGACAAACTTTTTTGAATTTTAAGAATTAACTCCTCAATATAAAATATGTCTCCAGCTCTCCAGCATCCTGACATTTTCGTGTTAAATGATCTACTGGACATATTTTTATGTCAATATTTCTACATCACTAAATGCACGAGTCACGAATGAGAGATAAAATTCACTCTTTTGAAGATGGCCGCATCGTATCGCGGTCTTTTTCCAAATGAGCACGACGAACAATTCATAAATCATTATTTCGCATTTAACATGATTATTAGAATATTATTATTCATATCTACATACATTTCACAGCCAGCCGCCATGTTGGTTCAGTCGATTTATTACGATACTGCATCGTAGTTTCGTATGCTTCTACAGGACTTCTTCAATTCACAAACTAAGAGTTATAGAAAACATGGTACGTATGAATAGTATAGACCTATCTGTATTTTTACCGATATATTCGACTGAGTAATACTTAAATAGATATTTACATAAATGAGACTAATTAATGAAATCAACTCACCGTGTGCTTTCATACATACGCCAGTTGATTGGTATATTGATAGGATTGTGTGTACAAGGAACAGTGAAAAATACGCAACCAGGGCTGGCAGCTTTTAAAGGCACTGTGTGCACCATGTTCGAGCTAAACTTTTACGGTGGCTTTTATTTTGGATTATTCAATATTGTGGAACATTTGCCTATATTTTATAGGGAATATTCGAACGGATCTGTAACTCCTTCCATGTTCTATTTATGCAACGTAATCACGCGTGTGAGTACTTCCTTATCCTGTAAAATTGAAATGACGAAAAAAATCTTTAATGATTTTTCTTCGATGGAATGCAAATATTCTCACTAGATCAAAGATTAAAACATAATACGTAAAACACTCGCTAATTAAATTACACAATTTAAAATGAAATCCTTGAATTTACTGCAGTTACCTTTTAATCTGCTGGAGCCTCAATTCTACGCTCTTGAAATTTATTATCTCGCTGGTCTTCGGTCCACTGTCTATGCTGTAGTAATGGCCAACGTTGTGAATATTCTGTTGTACAATGTAACATTAGCCATGGGTGAGTAAACAAACGATTCGTAGGTCTACGTACATCATGTACTGTTTAATAAAAGTGCACAATTACAAACCACGCTAATTAATCGGCAAGTAATTTCATTTTCATAACATTCACAGGTGCGTTGTCTTCTTCGCTGTTCAAAGATTTCATAACAGCAGACGTTTGTTGTAATCCTATTTTAAATACGTTGTGCTATGGCAGTGGCTTATTTATTAAACTATCGTAAGTACGAATTGATGTAATTTTTTGTAAACAATTTAAAATCAGATGATCGAGTAGTACCTGCTGATCATTTTTTTTTTCATTCAGATCACTTCCTTTCTTAATGGCATGGATGAAATATGTGTCTTGGCTTAGCTACGCTTATGCAGTGATTTACACCATCCAATGGGAAGATGTATACGATATACGTGAGTTGATTTTAAATCGAGTAAAAGGCGAATAGTTTTGAACAAATAATTCTAATGGGTACGCACTACGCAGCCTTTTCGAGATAAAAATTTTGAAAACAAAAAAATGACTTTCTCTACTTGGCGCTTTTCCTTAAACCAGAAAGGTACTTACAAAGTTTCACTTTTCTTCTCAACATAATAATGTTCAAGTCGTGCTGAAAAAAAAAGAATGGTTGAGGAGGGAGTAGAGAAGCAAACTAAAACGTACCTACTTCGGTACAAAAAATATACGTATTTTTCTTATATACGTGTGTAAGAGTGATTAGTAGTAATGTGAATTTGAAATTTTTTAGAATGCGAATCAAATGTCAACATTCCTTGTTTACGAACAGGACGCGAAGTACTGAGAAGTCTCGATTTTGATACGCACAGCTTGATTTATAATCTCAGTATGATGATATTAATATACTTTATTTTTCATATCGCCGCCTACATTGCATTATTATTCAGAATTAAATCACGCAATGTATGAACAACAGGTAAGTTTTCATTTTGTTATTGAGAATGAACAATTCATTTTCAAATAGGTTGTGACTTTTTGTTATGTTTGTGTATACCGACTTGAGTATTTTTTTCAATAAATGCATTATTCGGATTGTAGGCATTATTTTCATACTTTTGTAACCTCCTCTTCCCACGGTCCATCCCATTCTCCCCAATCCTTCAAATGAAAACTTACCTCAAGGGTATTCACTGTATACGACGATATTTGAGAAGTCTAAAATAGTGGTCTACTCCAACAGCTGTAAAACAAAAACGAAATGTGCCAGTGATTTGAAGATTGATGTATTACAGTAAAAATGAACCTTTTTCCCAATGACACCACATACCACCATGTACTGTTACCATAGGTCGTTCCACAGCAAAATTCCTTCAGTTTAATTGGCACGCATTTTTCAAGCGAGGAGCAAAATTTGGAATACGTAGCTCAACAATATTGATTTTTCTACACATTTGAAAAAACGACTGGTGACATAATCGGGAACTGTTCAAAAAAATACTCAAATTTCAACCCAAACAAAGTGAGGGTAAAATTTGAAAAAAAAAAAATGGAATTTTAAACTCATAAAAAAAGCGTTTTTCAAGAGTTTTGAGATGATTGGGTTTTCAAACCCTTCGTCTCTATTTGAAGTTATCAAAGACACGAGGATTATGTGAGGAGAAATTTTTTCAAGCTGCTTCGTTCGAACGAGCTCCAATTCAATTCAAAAGTAGACAGATTAGATACAGAAAATTAAAGATCAGAGAAAAATAGGCAAACGAGGTGTCTGATTTAAGGTTAGTTTTATCATTCGTTCATTTCTGCCTCTGAAAAACACATAAAGCTCACCATTTAGAAGACAAATTTTTATTTCATTCCTATTTCATCAAGCTGATAATGATCAGGGAATTTCTAAATTGTCTCCTTTTATTAAATTTTGTCTATAACTCCCTTTTGCTTCACACCGCATATGACTAGTGTTTGGTATATATCATAATGTTGAAATATATAACTTCATTTTCGCAGAAAAGAAATGAAAAACATGTATTTTAGATGGATTCTGAATAAAATTACTCCTTTTCTACATCCACCTTAAGTTAAAGAGAGCAATGGATAGATTTTCTTCGAAAAAATGAAGTCAATAAAAATTCAATATTTTCCCCTCAATGTTGTAAACGAATGATATTTAATACGATGGATACCCTTGAAAGCGAAAGTATTAATGAGCCGAACAACCATAGGTCCGAACTAAGAGTATCTGTTTTTAAATAGAAAATGTTACAGTAGGTATCAGTAATAGGGCTTCAGCCTTAGGATTTTAGAAATAGGAGAAACTGTTGATAGAATTTAGTACACGCTTGGTATGTCAGAATGTACTGTGACAGTTTGAATTCGAGAAACGTTCTGAATTGAAAATGTTTTTCAATTAATTTTGATAAGCAATTACATAACTTTCACCCTAATAATTTAAATGCAAGTTTTACTGCTTTCCATCCTGAAATTTTCATTGAGTTGAAAATAAAGCTGATCGGAGGTAAAGAACTATCAATTTTTATAAAAAGTAAGATTATGTAAATGATTATTTATGCTCCATAAGAGTACCTCTATTATTTTTAAAAACGATATCATCATCTTTATTGAGAGAGAAACATGTTCTTATCGACCTGAAAATACTTCCAATTTTCATGGAAATGACAGTATCCACATATAATACCGTTAATTGATTTCTATGATAACATATTGATGACAATGAAGTCGTTCCTTACATATTATTTACTAACCTATTTACTCAGTGATGACATTACCTACTCAAAATTCACGGATCAAAATTCAAAACGAAGATGTGGATAGTTCCCAGCTAACACTATCAGTAAGCACGATCAATATAATCATTGATTATCAGCACTGTAGACTAAGCACTTCAACACAGCTGTAGGTATTATAGTGTTCTGCATTTCTTTTCATTACAAGTTTCAAGATCGAAGCAGCGGAGTATCCGTTGTTTGGAAAAATTTAACAGTGCTGGCTGAAATAAAAAAATACCGTTTTTTGAAATCAACTCAAAAATTGTACGAATGTTTAATTAACAATGGTACGTAAAACTGAAACAATTGATTGGCTATTATTTATCTACCTTTCTACACTTATGTCGGATAAGCGTTCAATAAGCTGACAGCTTTTTACATTATAAATCATTCACTGTTCAGTTTCAGGGGCAATATTTCCAGGTCGTTTGGTGGCTATATTGGGAGCGAGGTAATAAGTATAGGTACCTACCTACACTTTATAAAATAAAAAATTCGTTATAACTTTACCCATCTTGAGTATGTAATTTTTTTACTAAACTCACTAGCGGAGCAGGAAAAACAACGTTGATGTCAGCTTTGGCCAATCGATGTCCCAGTACGCTTTTTTAAATTAAATATTTCATCCTTACGAAATAATGAAATTAAATTTACGTTATTGCTAATCTTTAGGTAGCTTTCAAATCAAAGGTGACATCAAAATAAACAGTCGGCCGATAGAAAAATTCGATCAGAGGATAGCCGGATACGTTTACCAGGATGATTTATTTGTATCTTGTTTAACCATCGTGGAACATCTGAGCTTTATTGTAAGTGTAGTTGCCTTTCTCGACAGACTCAGGTTTCTCATGATTCTGTAATACATCATTGACTAGCTGTTCAATTTTCCAGGCTAAATTGCGTCTAGATAGAAATGTTGACAGAGAATATCATCAGCACTTGATACGAGAAATATTAAGGGAAACAGGTTTATTAGAACTGGCCAATGTGTGTATTGGAAATAATACATATCTGAGCAATGAAACAGTAAGAAAGCTTTCGAAAAAAATTTCTTTTTTCTCAGTTCTTATTTGGTGGAAAATAGTATTTTTCACAACAAGGATGTCTAAAATCATTTTTTCTCTATATTGTAAACGATATTTCACTTAATGCATATTGTGAAATTGTATAATAACTCCCTCTCCTCAACGTACGAAAAACTATGATTGTGTGATAGCGTTCTTCGCCATCGCACAGCGATAAAAAGAATTCAACATAATGTATGGCAACGTTTCAACTCAATGTTATCAATTGACTAATAAAACATTACCTGAAAATTCTTATATTTTAAAATAGAAAGCAAAATTACTGCATTACACAAGTACACAAAAACTTTTATTATTTTTAAACAAAAACCAAAATTATCACAGCTGAACATTTATATCAATAAACGAAATTACAGCTTTTGAATAAAATAAACAAATTAAATGAAGAAAAAATAAAGTATAAAGAAAATAATAAATATATGGATACATTTTATGAAGAATATCTAATTAAATTGAAAAATATGAAACTAGAAGATGAAAATGAAGATTTTATAAAAATATTAAATCAAGAAAAATTGAAGCGTAAAGTAAATGAAAAAAAATTTCATGAAAAAGAAAAGGAAAAAATAAATATATTTTATAAAAAATATCTAATTATTATTAAAAACAAAGACCATAAATTTATAAAATTTGTAGAAGAAAATCAAAGAAGAGATCTATTGTTAGGGGAATATTCAGATTTAATAGATGAAATAAGAACAATTGATACTGAAGAAAAAGTTCGAGATCATGATCATTTAACAGGAGAATTTAGAGGAGCAGCTCATAGTATTTGTAACATTAATTATAAAGTTCCTA